>JAWMRA010000020.1:7028077-7086691 GCA_035584735.1 Pseudotriccus pelzelni
CCCCCCCCCCCCCCCCCCCCCCCCCCCCCCCCCCCCCCCCCCCCCCCCCCCCCCCCCCCCCCCCCCCCCCCCCAAAGCAGCACTCAGCTGCATCACACTAAGGTTTAATGTCATCTGGAACATATCAGCACAAATATGTAAGTAATTTTCTAACAATGTCTTACAAGTAATTAGAAAGATTGGATCTTAACTACAGTATATTACTACCTCAAATAGGACATTGTATGTCGTCATGGTGAATAAGCTTGTCTGAAGCATCAGCCTTTCAGCCAGCAAAGAGAACAATCCATGCCCAAGCATGACTTCAGCTTTTCTCCTAAAACAGTACAGAAAGATAAAACAAACTTATGCATTCAACTTGCTTTAGGGGGAAAAAGTTTAACAAATGTGCCTCAAGAAATAAAAAAAATCCCTGGAAACATATTTTTCTTTTTTTTTTTCCTTAAGTCTTTCACTTTTGGTTAAGGAAAAGGTCAAGGATTCAGACTGTGAAAAGGCAAATCATTCCCTAGAGACAGCTAACTTTCTTCCATAAATAAGGTCCACTCACCCATGGGCCCAAAAAGCTGAAACACAACCCTAGGGCTTTCTTGATAAACATTAAGGAAAGGGCATCTTTGTCCTCATTTCACTCAAAAATGCAACCATGGACAGCAATCTGAACAGTCATCTATTACTGCAGTCAACTTGAGACTTACTAAATCTAGTTCTCAGTAACACGGGGTTCAATCTTACCAGGCCAATTCTTGCTATTGATTTCAGTGGAAAAAGACCACTTGAAAAAGCAGGAAGCCATACTGCAAGTAATTATTAAATGAACCTGGTAAGGAAGTGATAGTTCCTGGACACCAGTTGCCAATAACAAGGAAGTATATTCACGGTAAATAAATTGATGTGTGCTTCAAGTATAGTAGCTGCCATTCAGTGAAGCCTATTTAGTGATTAACCTCCAATGTAGCTGTTGCCCCTTTACATACAAACACGTGTGTATAGACACACATTAAATAATATATAGACAAACTAATATAGAAAATTTATATGTCACATCCAAACTTTTTCCCTTCTCTTTTGGTGAGGTTTAGTTTTAAGACCTAAATCACGTCATCAAAGTACTTACTTTGGAGCAAGATGCTTTAAGAAATACCCCATCACTTTTAGAGCTTGCACCCTGATGCCTTCACTTTGTGATGCTAAAAGCTTGTAGACAACCCTAAGTGGAGAAAAGACAAGTCTTTCTAAGTAATTGAAATACACAGCAATTTTTGGAATGAAAATCAACCGCTGCAATTGCAGTAAATGCAAATACATTTTACCAGAGCCTAATTTAAAAGACTACTAATAAGACTTAAAAAACCAGGATGACATTTCTGTTAATGGCACAACAGTTTGCGATATCACATTTTATCACATTTAAATATCTCCCAAGTATGAATACATAAAACACGCTCTGAAAGGCTGCTGCAATTCCTACACTTAAAGCCTTCTTGATCTGATACTTAATCCAGAAAACTACGTAAGCAATTGTTTTGGTATAGATGTGGCTGGATAGGAAGACCAATGTATGGAGGGAGATTTATTAATAGCACTAATATTTGACATCTGCACACATTGTTGCTCCCTCAGGAGGGACAGAGGAAGGCACCACACCAGAAGGCATTCTTCTCATTTCTCCTACATCAGCTTCTGCTCCTCACCTGGTTATGACAAGGCTCTACACTCGCTTATGATTCTCCACCAAGGTTTAAGAAGAAAGCCAAAGGAGATGAGGTTACCTAAGCACTAAGCCTAACTAACTGAACAGTTCCCGCTGTAGCTTTCCCAAGAAAGAAAGAGGGAGTGTAACTAACACAGCAAGGAAAGTGTCCATGTAACCGATGGAAGTCTGATAAATTAATAAACAAGTGAAGTACAGTCTTACAGTGGGAAATGTCCAGTAATTAACCTTCAATATATCTGACACTACCAACTCTGTAATACTGCACAGACCTCATTACATGTATCTTATGTCTTCCACTCCCCAAATAAAAAGAAAGTGAACTGAATATTTTATCTTAATTTCTCAAACATTTATCTGCAGTACATTAAAGCTTGCTCTTTTATTAAAGGAAGTTTAATGTGAAGGCTAACAAATGCAAGTTTTTGATCCCTGTAAATGTGCCATAAAAACATTAGACATCTATATGTACTTATAAGTTACATCTAATTTCTTTCATAGCTCACTTTTTAGACAAATAGAGCGCATATGACCATGTCCCTGTCTGATTCTCCTTGGGCTGTGGTTCATACTATTCGACAGAGCTCTGAATTTGTGAAATAAGGTGTAACTTACACCTACATGGACTACTAAGCTCTTTCTGAAAAAAAGAAAACATTAATTTCCTAATGCTCCACGAAATCATACTGGAACAGAAGGCACAGTACTCAGCTTTTACTGTAAATGCGTTCTGATAAATTTTTTTAAGAAATTGGAATCGCTTTACTAGAGGAAAGGGGAAAAAAAACCCTACCTAATATAAACAATTCTTGAGACTTACAAAAATATTCCACGTTACAAGATGGGATTTTAGATCAGCTGGTTTTAAGGCGTTGAAAGGACTTCAAGGCCTTATCTGTACATAACTGAGCACTCATCACTAGTTATATACCTTCACTTCTGTACACTCAAAAATAATAGTCAGGACACCTAAACTAAGACCAAAAAAAGACTTAGTTCTATACCAGAATTAAAAATAAAGCCTAAGGGTTATTAAAAAACAGTTTTCTATAACAAATAACTTATCCTGGAGAAAGCTGCAACCACAGCAGCTACAGAAGGAAACAAATAAGAAGCCTACAATGCACTTTCATTCAAGCAGTATAATCCATTTCTCTGCTTAACAGAACAGTTAAGAGTTACCTATTTGCATAGGAAAAAATTATTTCCTTATTATATTTTTTCAATGGATTGGTTACTTCTAAAATTTTTAATTTTAGGAGAACTCCGAGTATTTCTAAAGGGTTTTTTTAAATTTTATTTTTAAATTTCAATAATACGGTGTCTTAATTCCAAAAAGTAGATGTATAAAGAAGCATACAAACAATCCATTAAGTGAATGGAGACAATATAGGAGCAAGAACTGTAACAAATGAGACAGGAAAACAAAGCGATTTCTAGCTGTGGACTCACTATTCATACTGACTTGCTCATAAACTTGTTAATAAAAAACAAAACATCTACTGTTAGTTGTTCAATAAAACCAAATGTATTGCACTGGAGACCCAACATGACATTTAAATTCTTTATTATTTAGAGTTTTTATTAGTTTCCCATGCATAATATTTTACCATACAAATGAAGTCAAATATCAGGAAAATAGGTTAAAAAAAAAAATTAAAAAAAAAAAATGAGTCTGGCACTAACAGGAGAGAAAACAATTATGAGTATGCCTGAATGCAGTCTCTTGAGAAAGGGCAACTGAAAAAAATATATCTATAAATAGAGGTTAACCAATAGGTGCAACTGAACGTATGAAATGAAACTCTGCCTTACACAGTGAGATAATTACTACTCCTCATATCCTTCTAGGAATAGTTCTTATATTTTCTGGCCTGTTCCATTTTTCCCCCCCACTATGTCCAGACAGGTTCATTTCAAATTAGAGAAGTTCAGTACTGTGACCACCCTCTGAGAGCCACAACACAAAATCAGAGTCACAACTTACTCTCCAGTAGATTCCCTCCCATGCTTTTACTGCTAGTAGAATTTCCTACTTTCCCTACTTCTCTCTCAAAAAAGTGTTATTTTTCTGTTTGTTAGGAAAAAGACTGCAACAATACATAGCACAAAGTGCTCAACTGAAATAAATAAAATGATTCTTCTGCAAAAGCCCTATAGGAAAAATCTTTTTCCTATAGGACTTTTGCAGAAGAAACATTTTATGTTATTAGATTAGAAGATTAGAAGACATCTGAACCAATTTTTGTCGGCCTCTTTTCAGTTCTAACACATATGTAAGAATGGGAAGCTAAAGACTAAGCGCTGGTAGATGAAGACATCAATGTATAGATTACAAAAATTGATCATTACCTTCTTAAGTGTGAGTGACAGCTTGGAAACATTAAAAAAACATACCTCATTGACAATAAATCCAACATCACCTCCCGTCAAAATGAACACCTGGACTCAAAAAATCTCCCAAGACGAGGAGTCTAAGATTGCAACACATACACTGACGAGGACCTTTCAGATTTCATGGGAATTCTCACAAGCAACAGGATGGTCAAAACACTATTTTCCTTTTTCCCCACTTACAACATTCAAACTTACTGTAATCCATTCCTCTGATCAAATGCAGGGATCATAGAATTGGGATGCTCTGACATCAGAGCAACAAGCAACTGCAAGACATCCATTAGATTGTCATCCTGTTGAATAAAAGTTACAAATTTGAATTGGATGTACACTAGAACATGGTTTTGGTTAAAAGAACTGCTACAAAGTATTTCAAAATTACGTGGACAGTAACCATAAACCAAGGACCAAATCAATTAGGCCAGGATCAAAAGAGCTACAGATCTCAAGGGCAAGTGCAGAAGAAAATATTACAACGAATGTACTTTACTTTTTAGGGTGAAAAGTCCTTTTAGGGTGAAAAGCATCTGTGTCTGGGATGTAGGCTTTGACAGGAATGGATATTTGCACCATGTTATTTCCTTGCACACACATGCTCATCTGTTTGCACATGTATTTCCCAGTCCTTTACTGCACAGGAGCTAGCAATAAAGTGCTGCACATTTTCTGGGACACAAGGTGATGTTTAATGAAAAGCAAGTGTTCAAGCCAGGGAAAAAAAGTACCACTACCTGCCACCAACAACATTTAAAGCTGCTCAGTAAGGTGCTCCACACGTTTGCTCTAAAGCACTCTAAACTACAGTTTATTAATTTGTTCCATGTTCATTCAAAAAGAACTAAAGAAGCACTGAAATGCACCTGTCTTTTTCCATTCTTTGTGGTATTAAACTGAAAGCTCATTTCAAAACGATCAAACAAACAAAAAAGCTGTAAAAATAAAAGGCCACAAAAAAACCCCACTCTCAACACTTTTGAACAAATACTGATTCTTTCTCTATTAGAAAAACAGTTTCACACCCCTGAACAACTCTGTTCACCTGACGATATTATCAACTTACATTAGAGATGCTACCACTGATGAATTCGCCCCATAAGAAGGCTGAATTTTACTTTTTTTTGTTGATTTTTTCTGAATTTACAGTTAGATATCTAACTGTGTGGGATTCAGCATTCCTGGATCTTTCAGACTTGAATATGCAAACTGTTAAGATATTTAAAATATCATGCCCTCATCTGAAGGCTATATAAAGCTTCTGCTACTTCAGATCACTTTTAAATGTAACCAAGGGTCTTATTTCTTACTTCTCCACATAAAGTAGAATGACTTGAATGATACTACCAAGTAGTAGTAAAAAGCACAGAGAACAAAAAGGAAAATATAGGTGTAAACATTACAAAAAGAAAAAAAAATCCATAGTGCTTGAAATGAAGTTCAATTAATTCCTTATTTTACCCATTTCAAGCACCCTTACAGAGATGAGATCAGTTAGATTTATGTCTCCATTTCCCTTGTCTTTGATGTTGCATCTGGCATAAAGTGCCTTTTCCTGGTGCTAAAATATGAAGATGCAGATGTATCAGTGGTAACCAACATTTTCTCCCAATTAAGTTTATATGCTTCTCTTCGATGCCATTAACACACATCTTTATTTTTAACGCATGTTTTCAATTTTACTTCTTTATTTAAGAAGCAAAATAAAAAGGAGGGAAAAACAAAACAAAACAAAAAATATTACTTAGGCAGCCTAAACCAAGGTTTTGACTCTTTTTTTAAAGTCAGTCTCACCATCTGTTTTTCTGCTTGGTAAATTGGTTTGCAGAACAACATAAGAAACCATTTTGACTTACTGGCTTAATGAACCTCAATCTAGCATTGAACATAGTGCTTAAATCACTTCAAGAACATTGGCATATCAGCACACTAAAGAATTGGACAAAGGTTTGCTACTTCCTCTGCAGAGCCATCTTGTGGCATAAAGGAGGTTATATTTGAAAGTATTCAAATATTTGGTGGTCACAAGCAGCAGTAATGTGCCACTCCTCACACATACATCCCCCAAATTAAAAATTACCTCGTGTATAGTGAGCAGATAATTGAGGATAGCCTGCAATTCATCTTCTTTTATTCCATAGTCCTTCAAAAACAAACAGGTTTTAAATACCATCCTTCAAATACAAAAGTACTGTTCCCAAAAACAGTACTATTTTAAGCAATGATTATATAACACAACAAGTACCACAAGACAAATTCGTTTTCACTTTATACTATAACAGCTTCATATTCAGAAGGCCGCTTTTCCCCTGCCCATAAAAGCACCACCTGAATGCTGTAAAAGTGCTATAAGACAATTTCAATACAGGCACAAAAACAAGATAAATAGCAATATATAAAGTATAGAGTAACATGTGTTAATTGATACAGTCAATTTGATCCGAGAGCTTCCTATTAATAGAAGAATTAAGGTGGCAAAGAGGATTTACAAGTAGACCTGGAAGTTTAATTATAAGCCTGTTAGCTATGCCTATATCTGCGTTTGCTTCTTATTTTCCACTACAGAATCCCACCTTCAGTTGCTATCAACTTTGAAGAAATCTAAATAAGTTATGGCATCTATGCTAGGAATATGCCTTGAGGTATATTTTGTGAAAATAAAAGAAAAACCAACAGTTTTTGATAACAGGGTGAGGGTAGGGAAAAGCAACCTTCTTCTTTTCTAGGGCTTTTATTTTTAAAGCAAGTCTTTCATTTCCCAAAAAGATTTTGCACAATCGCGTAGAAGTAGAAAATTCACTGAGGAATCAACCTCAACCTTTTCTGATGGATATGCTTTTCACTGTAGTGCAGGCCTTGGTTGGGGTATGAGTTTCTTCACAGTAGCTAGTACAGTACTAGCTAGTACAGTACTGTTTTGGATTTCTGCTGGGAACAGTATTGATAACACTGGGATTTTTTTTATTGCTGAGCAGGGCTTACACAGAGCCAAAGCCTTTTCTGCTTTTCATACTGCCACACCGGCGAGGATGTCAGGGATGGCATGGAAGGCTGAGAGGAGACAAAGCTGGAACAGGTGACCCCAACTGACCAAAGGGATATTCCAGACCATATGGCATCATGGGCAGTATATAAAGTTGAGGGAAGGAGGAAGAAGTGGAGGGATGCTTAGAGTTATAATGTTTGGCTTCCCAAGTAACCGCTACGTATGATGGGACCCTGCTGTCCTGGAGGTGGCTGAAACATGGAGATGCCTGCCCATGGGATTGGGTGAATAAACTCCTTGCTTTGCTTGCGCGCATAGCTTTTGCTTTCCTGTTAAACTGTTTATCTCAACTTACAACTAGCTTTTGCTCTTCTAATTCCCTTCCTGATCCCACTGGCAAGGGAGTAAATGAGAGGCTGTGTGATACTTGGTTGCTGGCTGGGGTTAAAACGCAACAAACCTTGTGAAACTCTACCCAAAACTGTCTAGAAATTAAATACTTATTTATCCAGTAGTAATAATTTCTAAGTTACTGAGTTAAATCTCAACATCGGATTAAAACAACTTAAAAGGGGTAAAAACACATCTTTAGCACTGCTATCTGTGGCAAGAGGCACCAAAAAAGAAGCACCTTACAGAGCTTTTCTGTTTACCTACTATTACAAAATTCAACATGCTTAAATAATTTCTTTATGAAAGGAAATAAATATCCTATCATAATTTAAAGTTATCCTACCTTCATCACTAGCTGTTTAATAAACATCAACAAAAATGCTCGCAGGGATAAAATCTCTTTTTGAGTAGGCCGTGGACCATCTACAAAAGAAACATAGATATACGAAACACAAATTAACACTTGCTATTAGCACAGAATGCCTTTTCACTGAAAGAAAAATAAAAGGCATTTTAGCGGTAAAGAAGACACAATTCTAATTCATCTTCCCCCTATTTCAGACTACAAAACAGTAATGCGTTTTTATCACTTTTTATTAGCAGAATGTCCAACCACTGAGGTTCTAATAAAGCTTTTATTAAATACAGTTTTCTAAACCCCTCTAAATTCTCCTAACGATTTCACCACTTCCTTGCAGTGCTACAAACCAGCTTTACGCAAGGAATAAGACCGATATGATAACTTTACATCGAAACTTCCAGATTTCACATTTTTGCACTTGAGAATTCTGTTTAAAGTTCCGCTAAAGCTCAAAGGAAGAGCTACATGCCATTATTACACACTGGCTATATAAACAAAAAGCAACCTTACAATGCTATATGTAAAGATTACCTTGAAAGACATAACTTAATTTGTTAACTCAAAGTGAAAAGGACTGGCTTCTGCCATCACTGCGTAAAGCAGACTTTCACTGAGACATTTTAAATGCTCAAACACTCAGTAGTTCCCAGGAGAGACAAGGTTAAAAAAACAGGTGCAACCAAATGTCAAAGTCAAGTAAAAATTTTCATACAGAAAGTAAATGAACTGTCACAAACACATTTCTGGGGATAGCTTTATAGGTTCACAGTTCTTATGATCTTAATCGTCACAGAAAAGCAAATCAACTCATGAATGAAAGTGACCATGAGTCTGGTTATATAAAGTATAGGCTTACAGGCTTCTTTGGTTTATGAAGAGTTATTTTCTATATAAATTTAAAATAGTCAAATAGTCAAAATAAGCCATTAAACTGCATTACTAAGAGTATCCTACAAGTACACTAGCCTCAATAAATCACTTCGGAAACTACGTAAATCCATGTCTACACTAAAAAGAAAAGAGAAAACACACATGCTTTTGCTTCTTAAAGGATGAAAACCACTATAAAACGATATTTACAACCCTCTAACAGGAAGGGCTGGACATTTTGAGAAGTTGGTGGCAGGAAGTCAGACACATCTAAGGAGCACTCACTGCTAGTATATCCTATCTCTCTTTCATCACCTCCTTCTCTCTCTGAAATTCCAGAGCCTCCCATTACAGAAGACAGTAGCGATATAAGTTATTCTCCCTTTGTCAAGGCTTTGTCAAGGTCCCCAACCGCACAAAACACAGAACAACAATTAGAAAGGTCGTAAAGTCATACTTCCAAACAGCATTAATTCCCTTATCTGTGCCAGTTCCATCTGTACGTGTTTATGTTACGCTGGCACACACTTCACATCTCCCAGTTCCTTTTACAATACCCGATTTCTTAGTCAAGCAGCTATTTCTTTTGCCTGTTTCCTTAGGATCAGTGTACTTGTTCAGAGTTTCATGACAATAACAAGTACTAAACACCTGTTCATTCAGCGCTTTTCCAGCAAATCCCTACACCAGTCAGATAGATTCAGTATGCTTGTTTTCAGCTGTACTGCTATTATCAATAGATCATAGCAACACTTAAAAGACTGTCCAGTACTTGAACAAGATCCATAAAGAGACCACATTTCCAGGCATGGCTCTACACTTCCAACACCCTACCATTTCTCTGACCACTCCTGTCTCATATTAGTTGACAGTTTGATGACAGAGGATATGACTTCTGAAGAAGTTTCCTTTAGACTGTGAAAAAAATCTTTCAAGTACAAAAGCACACTGTTCCAAGTAACACAGAGAACCCACCCCATTAAAGGGAAATAATGTCTGGAACATCTGCAGTTCTATTCTATACATTGTATACAAAACTTCTTAAAAATAAAGATCAGATCCACAACGTAATTTACTTTTATTAAGCAAAAATTAATAAAAAACGAGACATACCTATGCCCTTGGGAGTTATACCACTGCGATCTTGAGGGTTCACTACCCAGTAGTAATACTTCAGGGTGTGCATGACCAGAAGAACTGTCCCAACCCGTCGGATTGCTCCATATATGTTAACAGTGGCGATGAACTCAGTAGACAGGTAAGTGTACAGGGTCAGCTGAGCCTACAACATACAATCAGGAGAATAAAAATTGGTTTTGTTCCTCAATTACAGGATGGCAGACAAATAAATTCTTAAATTTCATCTATTAAAATGTCTTAGAGAAATAGATTTTGTCTGCATAGCTCAATCACAAAGCCCTCAAAACCTTTGCAAATGGATGGAAAGTTTCATTATATTTCTAAAACTGTAGAGTGCTGGTAAGAAGGTTTCAAGTAGAACCAACTGGTGAATTTTGATCAAAGTTGCTCACTCTCAGAGAACAGAGATTCACCAAAACAAAAATACTCACTGTCAGTTTAAATGAAGACTTCAAAGCATAATTTGCTCTTTAAAAATTGCTGAGTTTTTGCCAACTAGCCCATCCAAAATTCCTTTTCAGTCTAGGTCGGGGACTCCAGAAGTTACTTACAGCTTTCTTCTGCAGAACACTGCAGGTCTCCAAACTCCCTGAAAACTTTGGGAGTCTGCAAAAACTGACAGCTATCGTCTGAAAACAATTCCTGTATGATTTCTGCTGGGGAGCAAAGACCTGTAACTCTTGGAGTTCAGGCTTAGTTTCAACACTCCCAAATCAATACATCATAACTATCTTGTTTAGAAGAATGAGCAATTTTACCTGTGCTGGGATATGAATCCATATTGCAGGATTAAGGAGAACATGATCACACAGCTGCTTCAGCAAGGGCACCCCATTGTGTAAGTTGCTCAGGTATTTTGAAAAGGCAAGGCAAAGTTCTAGAACAGCTCGGGTAACATGGGCTTTGGAAGACTGTAAAAGAAGATCTGCTTAAGGAGAGTCCTGTAACAGTCTAGGGAAAGTATTTCTCTCAAAAAAATTCAACACTCATGTAAAACTTCAAGAAATATTTACTTTACCTTTTCTAGGCTATATCCTATCACAAGGAAGCCTTTACAGGAAAGCATCTGTTCTTGCATAGCAATAGAGTTCTTCAACAACTCCATGATGAATGCCAATAAAGTAGAACTGGAAAACATGGTTTAGTAATCAAAAGTGTTCTTAACATTTACAACAAGACAGAAAATATTTCCAAATTAAGACTTCCATCACTCAGCCCAGAGATACATTAAATGTATTATATAAATGCTCAAATTAGAACTATTAAAACAAAAAGCAAGACTAAATTTTGAAAGCTGTAACTTCCTGCTTTTTATTAATGTTTTTCTAACTTGAAATTCTGGACTCTGAAGTAACAGTGCAATAGAAAACTCTTCTGAAAATATGTTCTTGCAGAAAAGCAACAGTTAACTTTGTACTTCTCTCTACTTCTTATTCCACTTACAAACTTCTGTAAGAAGTAACAAATGCCATTCTGCTTCCTATGGATTTCAGATGAGCAGATATTTTTCTAGACAAAGCTTTACAAAGCTAATTCAACTCTGTGCTACTGCCAGAAGGAATGTTCCTGTCCCACCCCTCTTTTCACAGCACTAGTGCCTGTGGATCAAGACCTCAGCCAGCTGAAAACCCCTCTATTGCTGGGCCAGTTTGCAACTACATCAAATCCCTGACTTACCACACAGATGCCCTAGTCTAAGCCAGCTCAGGAGACTCCCAGGCATGTCCAAATGGACTGAAGGAACAATGTGACCACCCTTTCTGAGCAACAATGTGGATAGAGCTCATCCTTAAACAGTCGTGAAACTACAATTGCAATGAAACAAAGCAAACTACACCAGAATTCTAAAAAGCAACCCCTTTGTTACCATTACCACCCTTTAACTTAGGAGCTCCACCAGCTTCTGTACCTGGATGTTCAGCAGCTGGATGTACCTGAAACAGAGCTGTAACTACAGGAAAAGCCTGACAGTAACCCTAAGTAACATATCTTCCAAAAAGTCTGAAGGTTAAAAAAAAAATAAAAATTCCAAGGAATGACTGAAAAATTCATCCTTTCTGGAATTTCTCTTGAAGCCTTCCCTAGTGAATTTTCTCCATGACACAAATAAGCTCAAGAGAATCATTCGTAATTCTCCTACACAAAAAAACCGTGAGGCGTAAAATGTGTACATTTTGGTTCTCTGTGAACTTTTACAGAACATTTGGTGCAAACAAACACATTGCTTTGAGGTCCTGCCTGTGGCAAGGCCACCTTTCTGTTTTTAGACATAACTCGCTGTCACACAAGACAATGCAAACTACCACACCACTTAATAAAGCAACAGGTAATTTCCTTTTCTTGCAAAGAAACAAAGAGAGAGACGCAATAAGTACGTGCACTCACCAAACAGTTGTGTCGATGTGGTCCGACGAATATTGCCTGTAGTCTAACTGTGCAAAGAGAGGAAAAAGCACCTGCACTCCTCCAATGGAGTGCAGGGCACTTTGGATGGAGTGCGTTAAGACTGCTTTCACATCCTGACAAAGAAGAAACAACAAATATTGAAACGCCCCTTCAGGAACTGTTAAGAAGTTCGTTAAAAATAGTTCTTAATGTCTTCGATATACGAGATGTATTATTGCCAGAAAAAAAGAAACAGCAAGAACAACAAACTGGCTGCCACAGCCACACTAAACATCCAGCCTGCCTGACCTACTGCTCTAGATACGGTCCCTCAGACAAATACACGGGAGGTGGCTTGTAAATTCTAAAACAACTCACTAGTAACAGAGAAACTCTAGAACAGAACACATGAAAAGCTTCTGACAAGAAGGCATTCAGAGCATAAGGAACAAAAGGATTTCACATCAACAGGGCAAAGGATGGGGGGGTAGGTAACGTGTAGGGGAGGGAGCATGTCAGAAATGAGGAAGGATTTCTTTAAAGCTAATACAGCCTTTGTAATACTGACATTCTTTAGGTTGGAACTTTACATAGAATAAACTGTTTTCTTAGGATTCTTATGCATCCACTTTAGTTCAAGTAACAGGAAGTAGCAGCAGGGTCAATCCAAAAAAACCCAACCTCTAAGGAATTCCCAGTTTTATCCAAATCCCTATAAAACTTGATTTTAGGTTTTCCAAAAAATCCCACTAGTACCCTCAAAATCTATGACAGTGCTGATATACCTGCAGCATGAGGGCATGTGGTGAATGAACAAAAATAGAAGGGTTATCCTTAGGGGATGACTCTAGACACAGCTGTGCATCTGTAGCCCTTGGATTGTACATAAAAGCAATAGCACTGGATAGTTTGCCATCATACAGCAACAATTTGTGATGTTCATCAAGGAAGAGATCGCTTTCTGCCTTGAACTTGAATGTTCCCTGGATTGGGAAGCAGGGTTGAAGAAGGAAAAAAGAAAAAAAAAAATTAGATTACACACATGGAAGATACAGTTCAGAACATAACTACTGCCAAAAAAATGACTAAAACACTGCTTCTTTAATCTAGAAGTACTTAATAAAGAAGCGGTCTCAATAAGAACGTTGACTCAAAGTCAATTTTACAGAAATTAAAACTGCAGAACTTTTTTAACCCTTGAAGAGTGTCATTGCCAAAATGGTGGGTAACACAAAAGAAACACATTAGCTTGGAAACAGCATGACTGTCAGCAATGTTCACTCAGAAGGAACTAATAATTGAGGAACAGATAGAATAGGAACCATCTTTTTTAGCTTATGTTTGTACAGCTGCTAGGGAATAACAGTCTTCAATTAGTGCCCCTCAGGCTAAGACAAAACAAATAATAAATCACTGCAACAAAACTAATCCTCAGCTCTAACTTCACATGTTAAAAAAAACTGACTAGCACAAGCAACTATAAAGCTACATTTCTAAAACAAAGACATCATACTTCATCCAAAGTGTTCAACCTCAGTGAAACAGCGAACCTGATCAGAGATAACAGGGATGTTCTCCCTCTCCCAACCACCAACACCGAAATTTTGAGAAGCAAACAGGAACACCATTCTTTTTATTTTATAAGAAAATAAATAATCGAATCAACGCTCACCTGTAGTCTGTAAGGCTTACAGAAGAAACATGGAAGAGTTTACGTATGTTACAATGCCACAACATTCTTAAAACCCACCACAGTCTTAGCAGAGTTAAATTTTTAATACTCAATTCTAACATACCTTATACCCCAGACCAAGCTGATAAATAGCAAAGATCTGAGCAGCATTGAGAGCTTCACTAAAAAGGTAAACAGATGTCATTTGCCCACAAAACACTCGATTGGCATCTGCTGTTTCTGACGAGCCCAGGAAACATTTGTCAAATGTCTGAAAATAAAACAGAACCCAGTAACAGGGTTAATCTACGCTACACAAACAAATTGTACAAAAAAATACACATTTTTTCAGGGAATATTTTTACATAAACAAGTATTTGAGGGTCTCAGCAGAAACAAATTTTAAATTCTGAGACATATAAAAGCACAATTTACTCCTCTACCAAAAAGTTCTATTTTTAATTCAACATTTTTTAAAAATGCATGAAGTGGGGGAGGTTTATTAATAAAATGCAAAAGAATAATTCTGTAATCCATCAATATGATCGACTAACTATAGGTATTAATGCACAGGGATTACTTACATCACTGGTGTTGACAAACCATGTTATTTCTCCGTAAGATGCCAGTTCCCCATTGACATAACATCGAAGTTCGCTGTTCTTCCAGCGATTGTAGATGTGCACTATAGTAACCATATACCACTAAACAATAAGAAAACAACTGACTTAATTCTATAGATACCTAAAGAAGGTTTTGCCATTTAAATGGGGCATAGCAGAACAAATTTACAAGCAATAAATTAGGACTGACAAATGTATTTGAGGTAGAAAAGATTAATAAGTCATAGGTGAGTTTTCTTGCATTGCTATGTCAAAGAATACTATGCCATTTTTTTTCCACCATAAGATGACACAGAAGCTTAAAAGATACTTATGGTATATAACTTAAAAAATCTTTATGGCACTGCTGAACCAAACTTACACTGAAAACCACTGTGTAAATAAATTCTAAGCTGGGTTACCCATAGCATGATGGACTGCTACAAATGTCATTCCAAAGAGCAAGGATGGCTCCAGACTAAAGCCTTTCAAAGGCTGTGCATGTCAAATTATCACAAACAGAATCCATATTTACAGCAAGGGATTACTGATAAGAAATTCCTGAGGAGGCCTGTTCTCCCACAAAATGTTTACATCAGTTGCTCCGGAAACATTAGCAGAATATCTAGTTGAAAAAGGAGATATTCAACACTGCATAACACTACTTAGTAGGCAAGGCAGCCTTGAATGTCAGCAATAAAATCAACTCATATTTTAATTCTACAAAAAATTTAAAAAGATACATAGAATATAGCAGCAAACGCAGTATTGCTGGACAACCTGAATGAACACAAAGCATAACATTCTTTCAAGAATCATCTGTTTTCTACCACATGTAAGACCACCAAACTCCTATTAATGGCCTTTGCTTGATTAACAAAACTAAATGTGGGTTCATAAATGTGCTCTCTTAAAATAACACAGCATTTGCCCACATTGAGTAAGCAATGACATAAAGGGAAGCCTTAGCAAAACCTTTTAAAAAAAGAAGAGAATGTCTGGAGGTACCAGAAAACAAAGAAGGAATAAATAAAATCACAAGCATTTTCACTGTCAAGTTGTGTCTATGTACTTCTAAGAATTCTCAAAGAACTCACACAAGTCTCAAAAATTCACAAAATGTCTGGTAAGCTGTGCTTTTCTAGCTTTTTTATACACTGCATAATTAAAAAGAAATAAGATTTCAGAACACAAATTTGTTTTGCTTGTTCCAATGGAAATTTTGTTCTACAGAAAGATGAGCCTAATCAACAGCTACAACACACTCCCAGGCTACAATTTTAAATTCATGAAACTTATTTGAAAGATTTTATTATTGTTACTCACCTTCTGTGGCTTGAAATCAAATTTTACACAATGCTGGAAACCTTTTCCCTTTGATTTTATGGACGTTACAATCAGGCAGCCTCCGACAAAGTGAGCAGAATAACCAAGTCCTTTGTTTGTTCGAAAACTAACGAATTAGAACAAAATCAGCACATGCACAGATGGATGCAGAAATCATTGAACAATTAATAGAAAATGAACATCAGAAATGAGGTTTTACATAATACTCACCAGTATAAATAAGGCTTATCCTTATCCACATTAATATTATTTACAGGATCCATTCTCAGCCAAGTGTGGAAAGTAAATCCATTCTGGTACGGCCACTTGGCTATAGGAGGTAAGGCAATAGCCTAAAGGAAGAAAAAAGTTATTCATGTAGAAAGATCAACACCACAACAAAGTAAAAGTATACAGGTCAAGACACACTCTACAAATGTACATTGATACGTAGACACACACTGCAAATGTGTACAGTTTTTCTATGCTTAAAAAAGATCCAGCCTAACTTGTACTTTTTGTAATTGTTACAATATTTAATTCATCTAAATATTTAAAAACTGCTCTTTACATCTCAAAGAAGATTATTAAGGGTAAGCTACACCTTAGAACTCAAATACTGTTGTTGAAGACAGGGTATAACAACTTCTCAGAAGGCAAATTTAAGTAGATTTGGGTTTGCAGTAACCTGACAGAATAATCAGATTTATAAATTCAACTTCACATAGTGTTGGTAGTTAGGAAAATAACCAATTATGAAGGAAAAGCTGTGCACATTTCACTTAACAAATTATTTTCTCTCTTGAAACCCATGTCTACATAGATTTCCAGTGAGAAATATGACAGAATCTTAAACTTCCTTAAAAGAAAGTTAATATAATCCCCACCAGCCAAAATCCTCATCTCAAACATGGGCTTTGTTAGCCCAAAAGCTCTTAAGTTACAAACTGTATGTTGGTACCCTTTGTTTCAAACAGTTGGGTTTTATTGTTTGGGGGTTTTTTGTTTGGTTAAGGGGTTTTTTTAACATTACTATCAACTGTCCACTGTTTTGCTGCACAGATTCGCAATATGCACTTCAACTAAAACTTGCCATAAGCTCTGATCAAAGATGCTGTCAAGATGATCAATACCGATGAACAAAAAACCATCAAAAGTATTGCCAAACTCCATATTATGCTCCCCTGATCCATTCAGCTACTCCTGTCCAAACAAAATGCTGTAAATCCTTCTCTGCATCAGCCAACTAATCGGTCTGCATGTCTTTGAGCCCACCTTTTGGGAACTGGTAGCACCATCACTTGATTTAACTCACAATGGATCTTGGAGTAATTATAATAAATGCTTAAATTCTCAGACTTCCAAATTTAAAAATATATAAGAATATTCACATTAAGGTTACTGAGGCACCCCAATACCACATATGGTTCGAGCACTCCACGTAATTAATAGAAGTTAAATACAAAAACACTACATGAATATCCCAAAGGAACAAAAACATGTCTGTTTATTGCCAAGTTCTGTTGCATATGATAAAACTGCAGATGCATTTTTCTAATAGTCTGCATTTTTCAGTCGCAGGTTTTCATTCCCAAAAAAATTCATTATGTCATCAAGTTGGTGAAATTTAATCTCAAGCCACCAAGGCTGAAAAGTAATGGAGTTTATGTGAAGAAAACTGGAAAGAGTCATCTGATAAATCTTATTCAATTCTTGTTCTGAATTAATCATGAAATTTTGAACATAATTTTTCATCCTACAATTTTAGACGCAAAAGTGTTGACATACTTGAATTCCTACAGAAGACTTTGCACAGAGTTTTCCAACTACCTGTTTAGTTTCAAATTGTTTTTCAAGTGAACACCATAGAACTCAAAAATTAATTGTTCAGTCACTTGAACAATTATAAAAAGACTAATCATGGCTAAATATATTCTTTTTCAGTGTTGTTCAGCATATAAATGTCTAGGATCTATGTTTTCTCAGAGAATTCTTCTGAGCAATATATGTTATTCACATCATCTGATCATTAAAAACAATTATAAATGGTACAAGTGCAACCACTTCTAGTTCAATACTTTTTGTGGTTTCACTAGGAAAGGTAGATGTAAGCTGTACCGGGTATGAGTGGTAAGGTTTTGGTAGTGGGAGGCTACAGGGGTGGCTTCTGTAAAAAGCCTCCAGAAGCTTCCCTCCTGTCCAACAGAGCCAGTGCTCCAAGATGGACCTAGTACTGGCCAAGGACGAGCCCGTCAGCAGTGCTACAGCACCTCTGGGATAAAATATTTAACAAGGGGGAATGGCATCTTCATCTGGAGAGAGGAGTGAGAACAGTGAAGGAAACAGCTCTGCAGACACCGAGGCCAGTGCAGAAGGAGGGGCAGGAGGTGCCCCAGACAGCAGAGCTGAGATTGCGCTGCAGCCCATGGTGCCGACCACGGACAGGCAGCTGTGTCCCTGCAGCCCATGGCGGTCCATGGGGGAGCAGAGATCCACCTGCAGCCCATGGAGGAGCCCCACACCAGAGCTGGTAGAGGCCCAAAGGAGGCTGTGACTCCGTGAGAAGCCCATGCTGGAGCAGGCTCCTGGCAGGACCCATGGTCCCATGGAGACAGAAGCCCACGCTGGAGCAGGGTTGCTGGCAGGACTTGTGACCCTGCGTGAGACCCATGCCGGAGCAGCCTGCTCCTGAAAGACAGCAGTGCCTGGGAAGGACCCACACTGGAAAAGTTCATGAAGGGCCATCTCAACAGGTGGAACTCCAGAGGAAGACTGTGAGGAGGAGAGCAGCAAAGACAAGATGTGATGAACTGACTGCATTCCCTATTCTCTGTCCCCCTGAGCCACTCAGGGGCAGGAGGCAGATAAATCAGGAGTGAAGCAGAGCCTGGGAAGAAGTAGGGAGGAGGTGTTTTTAAGATTTAGTTTTTATGTCTCATTACCCCACTTGGATTTGATTCATAGTAAACTAAATTAATGTCCCGAAGTTGAGCCTGTTTTGCCCGTGACAGCAATTGAATGATCTCTCCCTGTCCTCATCTCAACCCACAAGCCTTTCATTGTATTTTCCCTCCCCTGCCCAGCAGAGGAGGGGAGTGATAGAGCACCTTTGGTGGGCACCTGGTATCCAGCCAAGGTCAATCCACCAGAAAGCCACTCTCACACATACTGGATACTAACACAAACACCATTCCTACAGAAACAAGAGGGGGAAAAGCAGATGGATTCTCCTTGCAACACGATTTAACTGAACCAGTCTCTAGAAAAAAAAAAAATCAAAAAAAGCAGCCTCATTTATATCCATTCTTTGTGTAACAGTATTTGTCCTTTTATAGTGATATTGCACATCTATTATTAGCATGATTTATTCAGGCACAATGCAAGTGTCGGGCAGAGAAAAAAAATCTGCTTAAAACTCTTATGACAATGACAGATGAAACAAAGAACACCACAAATGAAAATAACCAATGGCCATAACAGAAAAACAAATGAACAAACAAGAGATTTAAAATATCTACATACTGCAGCACTTTTTCCTGGAAAGTTGAAGAAGGCATCAGGTCCATACTTCTGAGGCATGTGTTTTAACACAGACAGTAACTTCCCAGCATGCGGGGGCTGACAAAGAGAATTATTATGCTCATAAATGAATAAAACAAACCTATAAGAAATACTATAAACACACAAAAAATTAATTTTGAGACATGTTAAAGCTTTAAGACAATTAATTAGGTAGCTTAACTAGGGACTTAAAGGCCAGAACCACTTTCACCCAGCACAAACTAAACTGACCCTGAATGTTGGTTCCTCCCTCTATTCATTCATTCCCATCAGCAGTCTGTGTGACTCTGCAGTAAGCTGAAGAAAATTCACTGATTCAGATGAAAACTAATTTAGGAAAAACAAATGCAAACTAATTTTTATTTACAGCTGTTCCGGACTGTGGCAGCATGAAACCTGTGCCAGCACAAGGGAGATGGGGAATACCTAGCAAAAGGAGGACCAGGAGACAGGATTATTTTCATCAGGACTACAGTCATAAACTACATTAAACTGACTTGTAAGCCCATGGAGAAAGATTAAAGTCTCAAGGGCAGTTTGGAGCACCTGAACTGAGTGCTCAGTGTGAATACTTAACACCTCCCCACCATCCTAATTCTGCACTGATTCTGTTGTAATACTCAGTAACTATAAACTCCAAATCAAGTATATGAGCTCACAGCAACAGATGTACAGCAAATACTGGTCACAGTCACAGGACAATCTCGTGTGTCTTCTTTCACCATATAACAACTTTCTGGGAGATCTATTTTTGAACTACAGTTTTATAATTCTGATATTCTCCTGAAAGTGCCCTTTCCCCCTTCTTGTAAAAACAGTCAGCCTCTGAAAACTAAGCATTGCGTGATGTGTTACAAGTATTTCAAATGTACCAAAATTACAGTCAGCTAAACAGCACTTCAAGAGCCTGGATTCAAACTGAGGAGGAAATGCTGAGAAACTGCATAGATGTCTTCAGCACTATAGAATTTGACCAGGTAATCTGTATAGTAGCAAAATACTTGGTATCCCTAAAGCACTGCTGATTTTAAGATTTATGGAGCTGCACAACTCCTTAGCAATGCAACAGTGGCATTTTTCTCATTCTTTCCTCTGCATTTAGTCTTTAATAAAGAAAGGAAATTAAATGCAAATAGCAGAGAGACAGGAAATTAAAAAGTTCATGTTAAATAGGCCACTTTAATTCACCTATGGTTAAATACGCCCTGTATGTTCAATTAAGTTTCAACCATCTGTGAAGTTTAGAGTATTTTTATTTAAGCAGGTTAAGATCTCCAAACTTATTTATTTCAAAGGATCTTTTATATTTTGCTGTATTATGTGTGCATACTTGCTGTTATATTGAATACTCTTTTTTAAAGTTATTTGAATCAACAGAGACACCATGCTACCTTTTTTTGCTCTGCACTAGGCAGACTATTTAGAGATAACAGGAGCTGAATTAAAATTCAAATCAGGTAAAACGATTGTTAAAATAATTTCCAAGTCCAACAAAACAATTGTGTGTAAAACAAAACTTTATCCAGTGGTCTCTACAACACACACATTTTTACTTTCAAGAATTAGGTTCTCAGCAGTAAAAGGAGACCCTCTTCTCCCTTTCTATTTTACACAGGAACAGGAGAAAAATGATATAATTTTTCAATGGAATTTATTTCCTTCAATTCAATTTCTGCCAAAAATTCTCACTTCCCTAACTGCATAAGTTTTTTTCAATCTTCAGGTAAAGCAGAATAATGTGAAAATATGAGCAGATGAACTGCCTCTGTAGGCATTTTTAATTAATCTCTCCCTCAAACAAAAAAAAAAATTAAGCCTTTTTGCTTCAATTTCACATAGCCAGAATCACAAAAATAAAATCATGTGCATAAAAACACTTGCTTAGAGTCATCATATTATTCCCAGATCTTCAGAAAGACCAATCTAGCCCACAGATCCAAGAAAAAATGTAATTTCATCATGAGTCTACTCTCTGTATTTTAATTGTTTACAAGTAAAGGTTCATTGATATAGTACCAGAAAGCTTCCTGTATTTTTGGTACATTCAAAATTTGTTTATTATAAAGTTTATGAACAAGTCTTAACTTGTGAACATTAGGAAAAAACATAAGCAACACCACAAAAAATGGTTTCAGTTTTGTGTTTTCTTTTACCCATCTCCCTTTTTCTCCTTGAAGCTTGCTGAAGAATAACTTTAGCTCTCGAACTGTCAAGTTATAGCTGGCCAATACACCCAGCATATCCACTAAGAGATCTGAAAAGGAAAAAGAACAGCCACATTAACTGCTTGATAAAATGCAGTGTCAAATTTCTACCATTTAATTAATGTGTCCAAGAGGTTTTACGTAGAACAAACACAGTTTGAGTCATACACTGGGTGAAACTGTACCTGCAATCATGTTGTCAGCTCTGTCGATCCTCTTGAGCACCTGTTCAACCAGCCCCACTTCTGTGCACGCCTGCAGATTGCGGATGCTTTTCTTTAGGATTGCTGTAAACATGCTCCACACCTCAGCCTGGCAGGTCACGTCACACTTATCCAGCAAGTCCACCATGCAGGTGATACCCTCAACTTCTTGGATGATAAAGTTCATTTCCAAGTCAAATTGGCCTCCAACGAGCTTTTAGACAAAAATATTTTAAAAAAATAAACTTCAGACAACTGTATCAAAGTACTATTCCATGTTCAAAGTTAATCATTCTGCAAGAAGGAAACTATCAAAGCAGTAGGCTAAAAAAACCCCATAATGAGGCCAATATCAATATATTGTCTCGTTTTTCTTCTGTTTCAAGTTCTATTAAGTAACAAAGGTGCTCCTAAGGTGTCACCTACTATCAGACAATGGCTGCAGAAAGACATTTGGGTAGTTTAAGACACAGATGTCCTGAGTTGCCCCACACAGCTGAAGACATCAAGTGAGTGTTTTAAAACAGGTGAGAGTGCCAAAGCAGCCAAGATTCTTTAAGTGGCCTGGAGTGCCCTAAGAGCTTTCCTCTGCATGTGCTTAACACTCTTCAGGTAAGAGAGCATTTCTATTAAAAAGGAGCTGATGCACATCAGAAATATTGGCAATTATGAACACCTAAGAGACATTCCTGAGATACTGAATAAAGCTGGTTAAATAGGAACTGCCGGATTCACTAGCAGTCACAGGTACTAAAAGGAAGCAAAGGCTTGTTCTATTTGCATGAATGTGGAACAGCAGCACCATTCCAAGCCTTTGACAATGCTTTGGGTATGACCCTTAAATTGTGTAATATTTCAGGTCTCCTACAGACATGCATTATTTGAACATACACTCAGTAACTAACCACATATGTGTGTGCCAAGGGGGTGGAGAGGGGAAGGAAATAACCTGCTCCAATCATTCGTCTACTCAATAAAATAAAAATTCCAACTCAAAGAAAGATGGATTGTACTAACTAAACTCCTTTATCCCAATTCCCTCTCTCCACTTTTTACAAGTTCTCTTGGATTTCAGAACTGTATAACCTTCAAAATCACAGAATCACAGAGTATGCTGAGTTGGAGGGAATCACTGAGTCCAACTCCTGGCCTTGCACAGGACCATCCCCAAGAGTCACACCATGTGCCTGAGAGTATCATCCAAACACTTCTTGCATTCTGTCAGGCTTGGTGCTGTGATCACTGCCCTGGGGAGCCTGTTCCAGTGCCCAATTGCCCTACGGGTGAAGAACCTTTTCTTGATATCCAACCTAAACCTCCCCTGACACAACTTCAGGCCATTCCCTTGGGGCCTGTCACTGGTCACCACAGAGAAGAGATCAGTGCCTGCCCTTCCTTATCCTCTCCCGAGTGAGGTCTTCCCTCAGTCCTCTTCTCCAGGCTGAACAGACCAAGTGCCCTCAGCCGTTCCTCATATGGCTTCCCCTGGAGGCCCTTCACCATCTTCATTGCCCTCCTTTGGACACTCTCTAAGAGCTTAGTGTCTTTCTTATGTTGCAATGCCCAAAACTGCCACAACATTCAAAGTGAGGCCATGCTTGCCAAACCATTATATACCAGCATACAAACAGGACTCATGCTCGGAAGTAGTTCAGCTCATTCTCACTTCTACAAGTTTGTTTAATAAAAGACATTATTTCTATCCTAAATGGTGTTCCTTTCACAACCTTTGACCATTAACAGCTTCAGTGCTGTCACTGCTGAAGTCATACCATGTCAAAACTGCCCTAAAATGCACATACTAACTTGCTTCCATATTAGCTCCGACAGCTTCCCTCAGATAGTCAGGATCCAGAGATAAACTTACCCAATGGAACAGAATATACACTCTTCATTAACCACTGAAATTACCATACATTTTCCTCAAGTGTCTAAATCTTGTCACTTTGAAGAAGCAATCTTTGGACTTCTGGGCATAAATCAGTAATGCCAAACACCACAAGAAGCAGAGAAAGTTACTGCCTTTATGACAGAATAGACAATGTCTTACGGCAACAATTTCTAAACAGTAATTTACACTTTTCCATTTTCTCCCCTCTTGGTCTTGAAAAATAATTATGCAATTTACTATCAGATGCTTCCTTAGTATCTAGGGAAATTGTAGGAACTGAATGGGGAGACTTGAATTATATTCCCAGGTTCTCTATATCAACTCATGCTGTCAACTCAAACAAATCTATCAAATCACTACCATTCTCCAAGGCTTAGTTTTCCCCTTCCAAAAGATGGAGCAGAGGCCTACCTCAAGAAAGCTCTGTAAGGCAGAATTCAAGGGAGAATGCTGAGTAGAATGAATTAAACACAGAATTATCTCAAAACAAATGCAAAGAAAAGAGGACAACCCCCTTAAATAAAACCTGAACAGAGCATTTGAAAACATCAAATCCATAATCAATGTTACACTTCGTTTCACACTAAATTAATCCTCTACAAAACTGAGGTATTCCTCAAGAAACTGCTCTCCTTCTTACCAGGAAGGTAAGAAATAAAGAAAATACTGCATTCTGTGTAGAGAAAGAACAGCTGAAGGTTAAATTCTAGTCACAAACCACCTGCTAATTCTTAACAAGAAATTCAACTCTTTATGCCTTTGGTTTTAACTATCAGCCAACCATCAATTATCACACCAAAACCATATACAGCAACTAGAGGTGACCTTACCTTCACCCTATAGTCTACACCACCAATCTTTCATTTTTGGCTAGATGCACTATTATCACTAACCACCCATCCAGGAAGCTGTCAAATTAGGTTTCCAATCTAATCTGCAAACATAAGCATTTCAGCAAGTACATTCGAGAAATAATACGCTAGGATAAAAAAAAAGTAATTCCCGTTTTAACACTTCCTTTAAGGGAAGTGAGGACAAAAAAAAAAAAAACCAACAAAAATTACCCAGAGAAAGCAGAGTCCCCAGGGCACAGTGCAGCTGATGCACTGTATGCATGCAGCCCCATTAGATACACATAAGCACACACACACTCCCCCCCCAAAGTATGTCATATTAACCCTTTCTAATGGTGATTTGAAACTGATCAACCTTCAAAACACAAATTTGTTTCCAATGACAGGGATCATAATCCAGGTCCAGGCGTTGGCTAGTTATTATCTGAGCTGCAGTAATGGCTGTGCACAGCAAAATGTAATCTTCCCAAATGTCACAGTAAGTTATGAATATCTGAGCAGCTTAATGCACCTTACTAGCCATGAAGTGTGAGAATGTAATCTTATTACCTTTTTTATGGTTGTATTTTTTTGAATAATGTAGCCTTTGAACTGATGTATAGTCTTTCCTTGCACTTTAGCATGATTTGGTCCCCTATGTCGCACAGTACATTTTTCAAAATTCTCCAATTCAACGTATTTTAAGTCCCATGCTGAGATGCATAAACAATCTTTATAGCAACCTACAGGGTGGCATAACGTTTTCTTTCTTCAGCATGTAGAATTAAGTGCAAGCTTACAGGAATGGTTTTAAAGGGCAGTATTCAAATACATCCTCACAAATTTTAGATTTTGCTAGCTATATTTACCTTCAAAAATACATATAAACTTAAGCCAATAGCTCAGGCTTTTTAGTAAAATGTTTCTACATTTGGCTGACTGAGAACAGGGAGCAATTTTTAACTACACATGAAGAGAGTGTAATTTTTTTTTTTCCTTTAGAGAATTAAACTAATGAAAAGTCAACATAATAGCACTAATTTTAAGTATAAAGTAGCATTACAACTTCTAAAATGAAACAAAAAACCAACCGAAACACACAAAACCTCTCTTTGCAAGGAAGTGAACTAAGATATAAAAGAGATCATGCACTGCTTGGGTGAGCAACCACCAAACTACAGCATGCAGTAAACAGACCAGAATAAGCTCAATGAAGGTCCACTTTCTTTAAAAATCATGATCTAGATTATTAATCTAATTTAAATTATTTCTCCCACTAACAGACAAAAAATATTTCAAAAGCTTGTAAGAAAATATGAGAAAAGATATTTCAATGACCTGTAACACACACAAAAAAGAAACTAAGTCCAAAATGAGCACTTTTCCTGGAAAGCCAATTTGGCTATACTTGAGAGAACTACAGAGCTGGATCTCCTAATTTTTAACTCAAACTTCCAAAAAAAGGCTTCACTTCTACAGAGCTTCCTCATCCTTCTGGTTTTTAGATAACCTAGGCACCGACTACTTGTTTTGCTCCCTAAAGCCAGGGTGAAGGACTGTCAACCAAACTGTGACCTCTCTTCACCTCAAGATGATGATTTTGTAGTCTCAGAATTCCTTCTTTAATGTGTTGAAAACATATTAAAGGAGTATACAATATAAAGGAGTATGGACAATGCCTATCCAGTGGAAAACATCTATCCCATGAACTAAAAAAACCACAGTCAAATAGGCTGACTCTATTCTCAGTGAAAACTTTATGAAAAGTTTATGCTTAATAAGAACCTGCAAAGCTGCACGTAAAAAGTATATAAAAGCCTAAAATCTTCAATCTATAAAGGTATTTAGACAAGGTAAACACGAGAACAATGTGCTGAAGCTAAATCAATTCCTACTTCAACAATTAAAGGTTTTATATACACGCAACTTTTTATCTCTGATCAAGAAAAAAAACCCCAAATAACCACAAAACCCCCCAACCAAACAAGAAAACCCCGTGGTTTTCAACCCTTGATGACCAAGTCTGAATGCAGCTTCTGGAAAACACAAACAAGATGGATTCATTTTAGCCATAATGTCCCCGAGTAACAACAAATAAAACATCCTTTGCCTACATTTACTCTTATCTTCCACCAAAGAAATAATCCACCTCCTTGAGTTCATCCCCTTTCATGTATTCAGAAACTCAAAACAAATGTACTGATCATCAAAAATAAATGCCACAGATTTGGGAAGTATCAGAACAAAAATCTCTTTAGGGTAAGGGTGTCATAGGATCATGAGTGATCCCAAGCTAGTCAAATCCCCTCAGGGCACAGCAAAAGTCAGCACCATGGTACTTATCCTGGGCATGATAAAAAGGTGGTTGTAATTCAGAAAAGCTTCTACAGAACAGAAGAGGAAAAACATGCAGAAAGAGAGTAACTCATACATACTCATTTGCAGCAATACGTTCTCTGCCCATCACTCCCCACTCTTCCATGCAGTCTTTTCTATCACTAACACAACACCTGGAGGTGAGAGCACATTAAAATCTGAGTCCTAAGGAGATCTGGCAGGAAAGCCTGATGATAGTTTGGATAAGTATATCAAATAGTGACATTAGCATGAACATCAAGGCAATGAAATCATGACAAACAGGGCTCAGGCCCAGAGAGATCAATAGGGAGGCAAGAAAGAGGCAGAAAAAGCCTGGATGTCAACCTTCATTATACTGCTACTACACTGCAGTAGAAAAACTAGACAAAGCACTAAGACTCACTCAAGAAGGCAAGACCATAACCTCCCGGCAAGATGCAGATGATTTAAAGCCACTTGCTACCTTCGCACAAAGTTTTAAGGTAAAGTGAGACCATGAATTTGCAAGTGACTCTTTCATAGAAAAGAATCACAGAATCAGCCAGGTTGGAAAGGACCTCTGAGATCACCAAGTCACCTTGATCCAACCCCACTGTGATTACTAGATCATGGCACTCAGTGCCATATCCAGCCTCATCTTAAACACCTCCAGGGACGGTGAATCCACCACCTCTCTGGGTGCCTCATTCCAATGCCTGATCACTCTCTTTGTAAAGAATTTCCTTACTTTTTATATCATTCCCCATCCATACTTTTTTTCAGCCATTTCTCCTATGTTATCAATCAGAACATTCATTATCAATAATGTACCTGAAGAAAGGAAGGAGTTGTCTTCAGAGAAAAAAGCAAATGCCTTTCTTCACCTGCCAGTATACTTTGAAAGCTGCTACAGTTGGGTGCAGGAGTTGTGCTCTTGCTCATTTTGCACATTTTACCTGTGGACAAGCTAACTGGTGGGTTAACTTTTAGGACAGACCACAACAGACTTCATATTTGTACATTATTCCTGAAACACCAGTAAGGTTAAAACTAGTGTTGCACTATTTACTGAGCATCCCTTATACACACCTGTAAAATCCTCAGGCTATAATAATGTAAATTCACAGAGTTCTAGGACAAACTAAAGCTGTATCAAACTGGGGGGTTACATTCCTTAATATATTCTGCTAGGTCATGTTTCTACTTTTACTATGTTCTGTATCACTGCTTTCTTTTTTTAGTTAAACATTTCCTACAACTTCAAATTAGTAAGAACTGTAAGTTATTTTTGGGAAGGATTATTAGAACATGCAACCAGGACTTCGAAATTTGATCATATTTCTCAGTTCTGCTCCATATGCAAACTCTTGACTTCTTGTCAATAAAATGGGCTGGTAATACACAAAGAGTGGAGGATCAAGCTGTTCAGGGATAACATATGAATAATTAGCTGTGCTTTACTGTGTTTGCACTGTGCTTAGTTCCCTTGGACTCCAGTCTTCACTGTCTGTAGTACAAATAGTTAATAGTCTCAGAATTCTGTTTATCAGCACAACTTGGAACCCGATAAGATTTCTTCACTTCTGTAAGCACTACCCTAAAAAACACAACTGCAAACTCTTCATCAATAACCCGTGTTTTAAATTAGCCAGTATTTGTGACCTTCATTTCCAAGGAAAGTTAACAGTCATATTACCAGCTTAAAATAACCACTGATAAAATGGCCAATTTACATTTCCTTGGCACTGTAGGTAGTGGCCCTGTGTACATACCCAAACCTGCTGGACAGCCCAAGTTTTCCAGAAGATGCCAAAAAGCGAGCCAGACGGATCTTGCAGGGCTGTGGAGGAAACAGCTTAGGTAAGACTGTTTGAGTTGCTCCTCTTGGTATTAGAAACAACAAAGGTAGTTTCAATATCTGCAACAGTGAAATTTCTTAATCACATTTTATATGATTACAAGTCAAATGGGGAGGGTCTGGGACAGCCTGGTGGGGGAGGTTTGCAGTGGGGCCTACGGATAATCATTGACTAATGGGGCAAATTTTTAATGTGGCTTATCACAGAAGGGTAGAAGGTGAGGGTTATACAGTTATGGAGCCCTCACCACAATAACGTCTAGGCGTAACTAGAGAGAATGTTGAGCTTTTTTTGTACTAGGAAAGTGGCAGAGAGTACTTGTGAGGCTTTGTACTGTTGTTATGGCATCTGTAAATCCCAGGCTCTGATAGCTGTGTCTTCTGCTACGACTAGGTGGAGGTTTTTACAGTTCTGTCTTCTCTAGATGTTTCTCTGCCAAGGAGTCTACCACCACTATAATGCTGGTATCAACATCCAGTGTGTGTCCACCTCAGCTGATCCGGTTCACAGTCCTGCATCTTAATTTTGAGCCATCAGTCCAAGTGTATTTGTCAGGTTATGAACTGAGGTATCAGAAGTTCAGGTACCCAGGTGATAATTCTCTGCAAAGGGAAATCAACACCACTGGAAGGTGGTGGTTTTTTACCTAGCTGAGATAGTTTTAACTGAATATATCAAGGCCCTATTTCTCCAGGGTAAAATAACTCTTGAAAGAACTACAGAGCTCTGTTCTTCTCAGTCACTGGTCCTACAAGACTACACCTGTAGTATCATATAACTAAGTACAAACTTTGCATATTCAGTAGAGAGAAAACTGAAGAGACAATTTCTTTCTCATCTAGCAGCTGTACTGCCCACTTGTACCTGGCAAACACCACTAGAATTTCTACTCTGCAGATCCTGTTACAGCTGCTGGGTACAGCAAAGAGTCTGGCACACTTAATTACCTTATTTCAAATAGGCAAACACTGACATTTCAGAGCACACATTACAGTAATTGGCATATTTCTTAATCTTTGTGATTGCAGTGCCTATATGCACTGGCATATTTTGAGATTAGGTGCTTTGAAATTTAATAAAATAAACAAGACCTAACCAGTGGTTACATTAACAGTATTTCAGCCTTGGACTGTTCCTGACAACCCGGGCTAGTACAGAATGTACTTTATCGTCATCTTCTTTGTATCAGTTTTGTCTTTTAATGTAGAACATTAAAAATACATTCATCAAAACTGAGAAGTTCCTCTAGCTCAATGAATTCCTTTCCTCTCTTACTCTGGCACAATAAATCCACATAGTACTGTTGGCATGTAAGATTTAATGGGGACACATTTGAGTTTTGACTCAATCTTTCTTTGTAGTTATTCTCAAATTCAGGGATGTGATGTGGTGTGAATTGTAAGAATGCTAGGTCTTGTCCCATTGAGTGCTCCCTTCCGCTTAAGGGTGAGACCCCACAGCCCCATGCTGGAGTAAAATGAAAGGAATTCATCCTTGCATAATACTTCAGAAATAAGTTCCCTTTTCAGCACATCACGTATTTCCAGCAATTTGTGTTAGCTCAGTAGATTCTGAGGAAGTAGACCTGAAATAGTTGCAATGTTCAAATAAGATGATAATTCTGAACAAATCCTGTTAATTTCAGTGGATAAATTGAAATTCTGTAAGTAACTGGAGTCTAAATGTTTTTTCCTTGAAACGATACGTGCCAAGAACAACTGTACCTCTAAATTCCTGAAAACTAAAACCACTGTATACCTTACTGATCTGCTATACTGTTTTCTGCCTCCTCTCCACTGTCCCTTGTCTCCAGTATCGTGTATCAGCCCCTTCTCCTGGCCCCTGTAGCTCATCAGCCTCTGCACAGCACTCCATAAACACACAGTCTGAGGCAAGTGGACCTGCAGCTGAACTGAAGTCACTGTGTTGGTAGTCTGACAGCTCACTGCTGTTGTCTTCTTGGCTGACAAGGAGAGATTGGCTTTCCTCATCCCTCTGTGTAGCTTTAAGTGCTGGGTTGTGTTCTAACAAAACCTTATTTTCAACAAATTCGTTGATCCAACACAAAAGTGGCTTCACTACCTACGGTCATTTGAAGCGTTGCACCCACATCTAAACCAGCCTATTTAAATGCACTAATTGCAAAGTTAATGTGAATGTCTTGACCTCTGGGTATGAACTAGAATAACCTCACTTCCAGTGAATGTTCATTTGGCAAAACCCTACTCTTGGTATTGACTCTTGCTACTCCCAGGCCATGTATGGAGACTCAGCTATGTCCTCAACTTCTGCTGTGTCCAAACACTCTGGGATTCTGTGCCCATCACTTTGCACGTGGGCTAACTGCCGTATCTTCCCAGGCATTTGAGAAATTTATGCCTCTCCTCTGTACAAAAATACCTATTTATTATATGCATATGCAGCTTTTTGGGTTGGGTTTATTTGTTTGCATCCCACAGCACGAACACACAGGTTCTAGTAAAAGCTATTAATTGAATACAGTTAAGTGCAGAAGTACAGGACAATTAAGTGTTATATCCCCAGAGTCACAGCACTCAATGAGCACAAGACAGAATGACAGCTTAGCTTTGCTCTCCTGCTTTACCAGCAGCTTCTGAGCTGTGGTCAAAGACCCATATACAGACCCAAAAGAACTTTTAGTCCTGTAAAAGTAAACATTTAGGGCGTCAGGGAACTTTGTGCCCTGAATTACCACTTTGCCCCATGCAATTTTGCAGTACTTGCAAAGCTTCTTTGTCTGTATAAATCATGGTTTCACAGAAGTGTTACCAGGCAGACTACTAGCATATAACTGAGAGTTAAGTCAGGCACAATTATTCCACTCCACCCAACAAGCAAAGAAGATCCTGCAGCTTCATGACAGTGTTCTAAAATAGATGTACACTTGTCACTTCACTGTCCATCAGTTTTAGGCTCCATAGCTTGAATCCATTCCTCACCTTGGCCTAGGCTTGCTTTTACTCTTTACTTCTTGCACGTACTCAGCAATGATGCACACAGGTACCTAACATCTCATTTTATTTACAATTATTAGTTGTGCTCTGCAAGCTGCACATGAGATTGGGCTGATCCTAGACATTTCTGCTCCAAGTAACTGAAAAGTGGTTGTGGGAGATGCTGTGGGGGAAGGAGAGAAGCAGTGTAGGATTTTTTGGGTTTCAGACTGTGGGAGAAAATGGTATCATGTTATTTTCATATTGCAAATAACCCCCTTATATTTGTCATGGAATTGAAGAAGTTACTTTCCTTTCTACTGCACATACTACCTCTCTTCCTTGTTCCCATTACTTAAATAGGTGTTGGTTTACATTCAGAAGTGATTTTGACATAAAGAAAGCAACTGAAAGACTGTAGACATGGGAGTGCTGCCTCAGTTTTCCAAGTAGCCTTTAAGTCATACTTTTTACCAATGTTAATTTTGTATTTTAATGATAGTGTATTTGTCTAATTCCAAATTTATTATTTTGCTCTAAGAACAAACCAACTCCCCTTCCTACTCCTTTAAAAAAAAAAAAAATCAAACCCATCTTGGTGATCCAAGGTGCTTATATGTACAAACTAGTCCTTACAATACTAACTCAGGAGTTTTATTAGCAAGCAGAAAATGTGATGTACATTGTACTCAATTCTCATCTCATTCTGTTTGTCACAGGATCCTACACTGCCAGTCAAGGTATAAATTGTATCCGTGAAGATGTTGCTTCATATATTGAGAGAAGAGATGGAGGGGTTCCTGCAGACCCGGATAACATTTATCTCACCACTGGGGCAAGTGATGGGATTTCTGTAAGTGTTAAAATTAAACCTGTCCCTTCTTGGTACAAACTATAATTTACTAGTTACCCTTGGAAATACAGATCCCTGTAGAGCATCTGGTCTCACAAACTCCTGTGAGTTTGATCTGACAGACACTGAAGTCACATTTAATGGATATCCACTATGTGGATGTCAGATGCCAGCGAAGGAGCAGGTGCAAAGTCTCTTAATATATATTAACTTGTTCCTTTCTGTAAAGGTACTATGAACTACACAGGTGCCTAAATATAAATTTAGAACACTCAGACCTGTCAGACTAAATAATGATTGTCTTCAGTGGTTAAGATCCATAAGCACTGGAGACTGGAGGATATCAGTCAGTGGCAGAGAGAAGAGGGAATGACCTCAGATGTGAGAAGCCTCAGCAGCTCATTTTCCTAGTAAACTCTGCTAGTTCAGATTAATGCTAATGAAAATCCTGAAGATCTATTTCTGTAACCAGCTTGTTTGGGAAAAAAATTCAGGTCTTGTCTTCAACCAAGATTCAGAGATGCTCCTTGGTTAAGACAGGCATAACTGTCTCTATTAGATTCTTCCTTTACACAGACACATTTACTGATACTAGCAGAACCACCAGCAGTTCTTTGCTTTTATTAAGCCAACCCTTCATGCCCTGTTGGTAAAAATGTTTTTAAATGACATCTAGTGGCAGAGCTCGGAATGGCAATGTTCTGACAGGAACAACTCTCCAGATGTTGGTACGGACTTGGCTTTCCAGAGTTTATGATACTGTCAGCTTGTCAGGAATGGCAGTGTAGCACATCAAGTCTGTACCATGCTGATTTGATTTCACCAGTGATGAAAAATCAGCACTATTATGAGTCTTGTTATTTGGCCCTTTCAAAAATAAAACAATTATTGTTTCATAGCTCAGGGGACAGAGGGTGTTAAGCAATTTTGAAAAGTGCATTTGGTCCTGATTATATATTTTGAATGCTTGATATTTTTAAGCTAGAGGTGGGTACAAAATTATGCTGATTATAAATCATTGTCTTAGCAGCTGAGCTAGTATGGGGTGAGAGGCACAGAACAGCAGGTTTTGTACTAGAACCGCTGAGAAACTAAAGAATATGCTGCTGTATCTGAAGAGATTTACACTGTCAATGACATGCTGATAAGGATGCTTGCTCTGATTGCACCTGAACTTCAGAGTTCTCCCTTGGTTATAAAAGCAAGAAATCTCTCTACTGCCTGCACCAAATGCACTCTTTTATTTAATTCACATGTAAAAAACCTACACATAGACACAGACAGGTAAATCGTCTGGGCTCATCTTAGCACAAACATTACATTTCTGTCTCTTTCTTCTGGACATAAATGACATATGTTTATATTTCTACCCCAAGACATGCAGATTTTTGGTCTCTTCTGTTACTTGAAAATGGAAACATGATGTGACTGCAATTTTGTTCCCAGCTAGCCACAATTCCTCCTAATCTAAAACAGGTCTCTGTTCCAAGGGAGAATCTGCACAGTACCCCAGTTCTAATTTCTGGATTTATTTATTGATCTCTTGTGGTTAGTGAGATAAAATAAATGGAAGGCAACAAGCAAGAACTAGCTGAGGCTTCTTTGTTTACCATGTCGATATTCCTGTTTCCAACTTTTCCTCTAGTGTTGTGCTCAGAATGTTTTTCCTAAATTTTGATCTTTGGAAGCCATGACATGCAGAGGATTTCCATTAAACTGAGCTAAACTGAGCTAGACTATCCTCACTCAGCCAGTAACAACCTGAAATAAATAAGTGCCCTTTGATATGAGAAGATGACTGTATGCTTCTAGAACAGAAATCCACCTTAACTCCAGACTTTTGTAAGAAGGAAAATCACAAACTTATTCCAGAGTACACTATTAGCTGTGATGTGTGATGTTTTTATTTTTAATTCCTACTTTTTCCCCAGGCAATTTTAAAGATCCTGATCTCAGGAGGTGGAAAATCGCGAACAGGAGTGATGATTCCTATACCACAGTATCCCTTATATTCAGCAGCCATATCTGAGCTAGATGCTATCCAGGTGAACTACTATTTGGATGAAGAAAATTGCTGGGCTCTAGATGTGAATGAACTTCGCCGTGCCTTGAACGAAGCCAAGGCATATTGCAACCCAAAAGTCCTCTGCATCATCAACCCTGGAAATCCCACAGGTCTGGGAATTTTGTTTAATGGATGGGTTTCAAGACCATTTTTAAAGCATTTTTCATTTATTCAACATTGCAGGCAAATCCTAAATACACATCAAGTATGTCAAGCTGAATTTTAGAGTTAGTGCTCTAAGTTGGACAGTGTGTCAGGCCTTCAGAAACATTTTTTCAGTATCAGGGAACTCCAGAGAGGAGGGAGCAGGTTCACTTCACCGGATCCCTTTTGAAGCCACTGCTTCCACTGAACTTTTGCAGACTTACGGAGTGACCTTCAGTCACTTCTGGTCTTTATGAAGGATCTTGCCTCTGGCATGACTTGTAGCCTTTTGCTTCTGAGAGGCAATGACTGTAGATTCTCTCTGAACTCAGTGGCAACCACTGCCTCCCTCAGAATTAGGTTTTTGAGCTGTTGAGGTTGATTAGTGAGAAATTAGGTCCCACTTAACCATCATGCCTGTGAGCATTTGAAATTGTAAGTTATACACAGAGTACTCTTAATAAGCCAGTGATTGATTACTGTCTCTCACATTTCCTTTGCTCGAGATGGACTAAGTTACCTTGAACCATAATTCCTCCAAAAATTCTCCTTAATTTCATACTTGGTGAACTGAATTCTGAAGTTCAATAGCACTTTTCTGAGGAGGAGGGATATCTTGTTGAAAAGCTAGAAGTCTTACTAGGTCTTACTAGACATATAGATATCTATATGCTTCACTAACTTTCTTGCTTTAAAAATCAAACTACAGGACAGGTGCAAAACAGAAAGTGCATTGAAGATGTGATACACTTTGCCTGGGAAGAGAAACTTTTTCTTCTGGCTGATGAGGTAATGGAATATTCTGTTCTCTCAAAAGCACAGCTGAGAGTATGAGGTATAATATTGTTCCATGCATGGTATTGGTATTTTTTAAGTACAGGGAACAGATTCTCTGTTATTGTATTAAGACATGAACAAACATGCAAGATTCTTAGTATCAGAGGATCAGTATAATAGGTGGCTTGATCTGGATTTGAATTAGAGACAAAGTGTAGGGGACACAAGGAGGAACTTTGCTGGAACTGACCTAAAAACCTGTGTGAAGCTGAGACCACTTCAAATGAAAGAAACAGAAGGAAAATCAATTTAAACATGAAAGTGAAGGTTAAATTGTATACAAAGAAGCTCAGTGTTCTTCCACAGGCTGAACCTTTAACTATGGTCACATGATATGAAATATATCATGACAGTAACTATTACTTGACAAAGAACCTTGTGTCTTCTAACAGCTTTTAAGTTCTGAGTGTTACCACTGTTTCTTCAGTTCAGATCTGTCTCTCTTAAGGGCCATGTTTTATCCTTAGTTGGGGGAACAGAGCACATTAATGTCTTCTGACTGTTCAGGTTTACCAGGACAATGTGTACTCTGAAGGATGCCAGTTCCATTCTTTCAAAAAGATTCTGTATGAGATGGGACCCGAGTACTATAACAATGTTGAGCTGGCCTCTTTTCACTCCACCTCTAAGGGATACATGGGCGAGTAAGTCTGATTTAGTTTTTTTTTATTTCATCTTCCTCATTAATCTGGTTGGACAGGCCTTTCATGTTACTGACCTGAAGGTAATCCACCATCTTCTATTAATTTTAACTAAAAACTATCAAGAAAAGGAAAAAAGCATTTAAAGCACAGAGTAATGGATTAACTCTGTGGTTTTCAAAGTACCAAATAATAAGCACATTTATTTCAGACACTTAATGCCTCAATTCCACAGAGGTGAAATCCTACAGTCCCAATCTGGACCTGTGATAATGGAAAACTGGTCTCCAACATTCAAGGAAACAGCTCAATAATTGCTGATTTACATTGTGAATGTTTGGGTTTGGTTGTTTTGGGGAGGAGGAGATGGAAGAAAAAGAACTTTGTGATGAAATGTGTGCTGTTGCAGCCATATGCTGCTGTTCTGGAGATTAAACAATCCATGTTAATCGTTAACTCGCCTGACAGGGAAGCTGCATGTACACCTTTATCTTGGTATGGGATACTAGGAACTAATGACATCCCATGTAGTTCCATCTTAAACCACTACCAGCAAAGCAGCTGTTTCAACAGCCCGTATGTTACATACTGTAAGATTGTCACTAATTGTCTTTCCCTTTCTGCAGACACTTTCATTGCTTTCCCAGTATTTATACACTTGAGGTTGACCAGTCTTTTCTGTTCACTTTGTCACAGATGTGGCTACAGAGGAGGTTACATGGAGGTCATTAATTTGCACCCAGAAATCAAAGGACAGCTTGTTAAACTGCTTTCTGTTCGCCTTTGCCCCCCAGTCTCAGGACAAGCAGCAATGGATATTGTAGTGAATCCTCCAGTACCTGGAGAAGAATCTTATGCACAGTTCATAAAGGTCAGCAGCAACGTTCTTTTATGCATTTCCTAAACCTATCCTAAGTATTGGGAACTCAAAATATGCACAGGAACGTATTTTCTTTCCTTTCTCCTCAGACAATCCTTTAATAAAACCAATTTACAGAACCATGCAATGTATTTAAGATTAACTCTATATGACCTTGAAAAATACTAAGAAAACATTATCAAATCAGCTTTCTTGCTGGTAAATTCAACTTTTCTCCTGTGTTTAATTTGACTAAATAAGATTTTTACTAAAATCTAAACAGGAAGCCCAAATACAGTTATAAAATCAGCCTTGTTCTTAGGTGTATCCAGTGCCTTTATATCATGAGCAACATTGTAATCTGTGTTACATCGGTATACACAGAGTTTCTCACTTGTAAAAATGAAACTGAGTCTGGCTTAAGAAATTACATTATCAAGTCAGATCAAAGGTTCAGCCGATGTGGTCTCTAAAAACAGCCAAGAGTGGGTGCTCAGAAGGAAGAATGGGAAAAGCCACACGGATAGAGACTCCTGCAGGTGTCTGTCTACAACACTTTGTAGTTCTATCCTGCTAATGCCTTTTTGCACTGCTGTCTTTAGGAGCACAACTGGAATTTGGAACACTGTTTGCTCTAATAGCTCAGCAAAGCCCTAAAACTGTTTAATTTGGGGAAGGCCCCTTGAAGCATCACAGTTTCCTCTGGAGTTTTTATTGCCACTTCAAATATTCCAACTGAACATCTCTCTTTTAAACAGGAGAAAGAGTCTGTTTTGAACAATCTTGCCAAAAAAGCCAAACTAACAGAAGACATGTTTAACAAGATACCAGGAGTTCACTGCAATCCTCTTCAGGGAGCTATGTATGCTTTCCCACGGATCTTTATTCCTTCCAAAGCCATTGAGGAAGCAAAGGTCAGTCAGTCACTTCTACCTCAATTAGTTTTAACCTTCACTGGCCTGTGCCTGCCACTTTTAATGATAAATTTTTATTCCAGAGACAGAGTAAGCTCACATAGTTACAAAAACAGCACTTCATAGACCATGTATGATCTTAAATATAACATGACCTTCATTTCAAGAGAGGAAAACAAAGCAGGGCATTTCCTCTCAGTGGTGAGGCTTTCAGGGTGAGAGTGTTCCCAAGGATGTTGGTGTTTAAGGCGTATAAGTAGCTGGATCTGTGCAATTCCAAATTGCTGCCCCTGTCTGGGTTAGGGAGGCAGTGGATTGGGAATGGCAATGTGCTACTGACCCTGCAAAAGAAGCCCCACTCAGCAAGTCTGGGAAAGAGGGAGGTTTCCTTATGAATTTTACCTTTTTACGTTTGGATCAGTAACCTCTATTACTGAAAGGCAAGTCTTTCTGTTCCTGACTAGAGCCCTGATACCTAATGTGTAATACTCATTTTTTAGAGGGAATTTTATCGGCACAGCTGAGAACAAAAATAGGGCTTCTTTTTTGATTAGGTGTATAACCTGCATGAATTTAAGAACTTTCTAATCAGCAGATAATTGGGGGGAGGGGGAAATAGTAGCTGCCAACAGAACTGGAACACACAGTTCTGAAATTAATTTAATCTTATCAAATGTCAGTGCCTTAGATTTTTCTAAATACAATTTTGAGACTTTTGACAAAAAGTTACAAGCAAGTCAAGGAGAATAACAAAATTACCTAAAGTCTTTCTTTTGAAGTGAGTGTTTTGTGTAGGTTCCTCAGCCCTGTTCCTCCATGAAGTATTGCTGTTTAATTCACAGTGTGAACTTGTGAAGTGTCCCATTAACAATTGTTCCTCACCTCCTTTAGTAAGCAGAATGAGAAACTAATAGTGTAAGATAAGGTTTGGGGAAAAAAGAAGGAATAATGAAATTCTATATATTTTATATCTGTATATTCTATAGTAATTCCAAAGCATCCATTCCCTTAGGCTCATAAAATGGCACCTGATATGTTCTATTGCATGAAACTTCTGGAAGAGACTGGAATATGTGTTGTACCTGGGAGTGGATTCGGCCAAAGAGAAGGAACCCACCATTTCAGGTACAGTTTCTGTTTGTTTAAAATCAAATTAACAGTAACAAGCAAAATACCATCCCAGTACTTTCTCTTCTGATTAAATGTAAGGATTTTTATTTCAGTTTATGTTGTCTCACTTTAAACTGGACAGTTTCAGTGGACTGACAGCTAGGCCAAAGACCTGGTCTGCTAGATGAGCTGTCCAGGTTTTTGTGGTGTTTCAGTTTGCTGACATGATTTTATTCTATTTTTATGCACTGGCATTTGAAATGCCTTCTCCAGGAATACAAGCAATAATGATATCTTAGACTTTAATCTTAAAGTTGGCTACAGGATTACAAAAGTTGCCCTGCATTCTTCTGGGAGGAGGGGGCATTAAACAGTGTTTCCAAATGGAGAAACTGCATGAAAAATGCAATATCTCGCCTATAAATCTCCTCCTTAAGCACACTGAATAACTCTTCACTTCACCTAAACAAGATGTGGAGCTAAACAATCTGATACCAGAACTGTGAACATAAACTCTGTTGCTTTTGCTTCCAATAAACAGCACTTTGCTCCAGCCAAGCCACTGATACTAGAATTTATCATGGAATTTAGTCTCATTCAGTCTAGACAACATAACAGAGGGTATCTTTAGCCTTGGTAGTTCTGCAACAAGCTGGGTGAGGTATCTGGGTACATACAGCTCCAGGAAAAAGCCATTCCAGCACCAGTGTGGGAAAAACACCCTCCTCTGTAGGTCTTGCACACAGTGTGCCATAAATACTCTGTGGGATTTTCACATCGTGCAGAAGAAGGAAAAAAGGGACTAAAAACTGCAGAGTGGGATGTTGCATTGTTCTAATGTTTCTGAATTCAGTTTTTAATTAAAGAAGAAATGTACATTTACTCGTAACTGCCCACTCCTAAACATCAAAAAATTTGGCATAGCTGCCCAACTGTGGAAAACTGCACAACTATAAGACACTGTTGTTTCTTGCTGATAACCTTCTTCACCACTCAACAGAAAATAATAATTCTTGAATTCCTATGAACTAACCAATTGAAACAAATAGCTCTAATTTAATAGTATAGTTCAGTTAAAGTATAAATGCATAAAACAAGACAATCACATCAAAACAGGTATTAAACTTAACACGTTACTGTGCACTGATATTAATCAAGATCTGTGCAAAGATCACAGTTTAGTTTGTTCTGAAGATAATGTGGGTTGTTTTTCTTTTTCTTTAAATATTATTTTTCAGAATGACCATTCTTCCTCCAGTAGAGAAGCTGAAGATCCTGCTGGAGAAAGTGAAAGACTTCCACATAAAGTTTCTTGAAAAATATGCATGAAACTACTGTGGCTTTTCCTCCCTTGTCCCCTCCCCTTCAAGACAAATGAAGACAATGAGCAAAGATGTGCTGAGAATGTGCTGTTCATCTAATTTAACTAAATTCAAAATAGAACCAGTCTCAGATACTGCTACAACTAATTGGACTGTTACAGTTAATGTCTGGTATAGAAGGCATTGTTACATCAACTTGTTTTTTGAGGGGAAGTGGAAGAACGTGAAGGAAGTGATGAGAAGAAGGAGTCAGTAAATGTTTTTGTGCCTTGATTGGAAGTTACATTGTGAACTTTTGACTCAATAGGTTGGGAAAGGGAATTGCTCACTAAAATTATTACTGTTATGTGGGGTTTTTTACAGAACAGAAAGGCAAAGATCAATCATTTAGGTAGGAAAATGTCCCATCCTAAAATTCTACTAAACAAAAATTCAAACCCCTACATTATAGGTACTGTTTGGTTTAATTGTTGTTGTTGTTGTTAAGTATGATATGTTCTCCAGATCTGATTAAGCAGGTAGGTACATCATGCTTATTAAAAAGTCTTTGGCATATGTGTGCAGATACCTTTGAAATTCTGCTGAAAAGAAATCTTGCCATCCCAGCATAATCAGAATGGAATATACAGTTTTGATCAGAGGAGTGAATATGGTGTCTGCTTGGACCCTATTTTTTTGAAACTGAAACATAAGGAGGAATATTTTCTTCTTTTTCATGTGCTATTCAACACAAAATCCCAGCAGAAGAGTGCTGAACATTTCCTCTCATTACAACTCCACGGGTCTCCTGTTAACTCTTATCTTTTATATACATGGAACATAGTAAGGTACTGTTTCAAAGCAGATGTGAGCACAGTCAGTCTTTTGGAGTAGGTTAAGACGCAGCACACTTCCAGAACCACTGTCTATGGAGAACATTTGTTTGGAATCACATGTCAGAGACCTGTGGTGTCGCCCAAATCCGACTTGAACTGGCAAAGACTAACACATGTTGTTACCAGGGGAAATGCTGAGGGCGATTTCTAACGAAGGAAAAGGTGTTTAAAGGAAATATCTTGCACCAAGCATAAAGAGAATGGCAGTAGAGCTGATACTTAAATCTTCCACTGGCTGAATGACCCTGAGTGCTTATTAAAGCCCAGCTCAACAAGGTTGCTATCTAGGAGTACAGCTGTATGACTTACTGATCTGGGCCAGTTTCCCTGCAAAACAAAGGACAGCTTCTGTTTCTCTAGAGCTGGAAGCTGGACACCTCCTGCTGGCTTTGATGAAGGGCTAAAGGAACAGAGCTTCCAGTATTCAGATGTGAAAGCATTAGCATTTGTCAGGCTTCGCCTCAGCATTTACAGAGTTTATTTGTTTAATCACATTTAATCTAATAGTTAATTTTAAGTTACCATATAAAAGTAAACTCATTTTCATGTCTATTAGCACTTTGTTAGGCTGCCTTTGTAGCTGGTTTAACATCCTATGCTGATACAAGTTACTAAATCCAAGGGCTACAGAATCACCGTATGGATAAACCTGTGCCAATTTATTATGTGTGGAAGACCAGAGGTGTTGCCAGTAACTGTCCTTGCAACAGCAACCACCAGTCTATGACACAGCATTAACTGTACTCCTCACAGTTCCTTGCTGAAGTCTGTGAGAAAAATTTAGTCCTCAATCACCTGCCAGTGGTCCCAGGTTCATGAATGAAAATGTCACACTGCTACAGAGTTACTGTGGAGGCTTTGAGAGAAAAAAAATCATACTTTTGTCCTTGGAGAGCTGCACTTGTGGGAGGACAGCAGACTGAGAATACTTATGCTGCTACTATCCATTGATAAATACAACCGTTTATCTGTTGGCATCCTTAATATGCACTAATAAAACAAATCCAGAAAGCAAAACTGTAGTAGGAGATCAGAATATTGATGTGAAAATAAGACAAACAGCACTTTCCTGTACTGGGAATGTGTCCAAGTGAGATCTAGCTTTGGACTCATAACACAGCATAGATTGAAGCTAAGATCTAACAATGGGAGTTAGAATATTTTTTTATATTTTTGTAACTACAGCTTTTTCATGGGATAGTATTTGTAATCTAATAAGTCAATAGATTTTATATTTGCCTTGCATTTGCACCTGATACTTCTGGAAAAAAATGTAAAGGTTTACAAGTTTCTAATGATAATTTACAGGTGTGAAAGGCTTTTTGTTTTCAGTCAGGACAGCAATTCTTATACTTTTAAATCAAAATATAATGACATGAACTGAGTTTTTTCTAAACATTCTATTATGGTGCCTTTTATGTTTGTGACATTATAAGGGATAACAATTTGTTCTTGATGCATCTCATGTGGAAGGGTGGTGATTTCTATTGTCCATCCACAATATTTGTATGTATTGTGATAAGGTTAATGTGCATTTTTGTGGAACAATGCTGTAAAGCTAAGAAAAGAGGTTAATTTTCCATGTCTTTGAAATCTTTCATTAATAACAGACAATCCTTACTTTCAAATGCATGCTTCTAGGTTTGATCTTCCTACAGGTGCTCCTTATGACAGTACTTCAGATGTATGAGACTTCCAAATAATAAAGCACATGTTAAAAAAAGGGCAAAAGTTCTCCATTTCCTATGTCACTGAAGCAACACCAGCTGGACTGCACTATGATACATTAACCCCCTATTCAAACCAGTATTTACTAGTATTTAGCATCCATATACAGGATCATTAATCTCCGCATCACTTCAATTCGTGGGCTTGAAATTTGTCCAGCTTGTTACCACAAAACTAATTCCTACTATTGCAGAACTGTAAATAGAGATGGTCTTAGGCCAGTTTATGCTCCTAATTAATCATATAGTGTAATAGGTTGTAACCAGGAGTTAGGCAGGCCAGACTTTTTTCTTCACGGAGAGGATCAACCAGTCAGTTAAGGCTGATTAACTGTGTCCTGAAAGCTTTGGTGGAGGGTTTGATTGTTATGTTGGTTGTTCCCATTTAAAAATAACTTCTTACACAGTTTATATGAGGTTAAATTGAAGCCCTACATATTCCGCTCACTGAACAGCGGTAAAGTAGGTAAACCCAAACCTCAGCTCTGAAATGGGGCAGAAAGGTTTCCCAGTGCCTCAGGGCATGAGGGTCATAGAATCATAGAATGCTGAGGGGTTGGAAGGGACCTTAAAGACCATCTAGTCTCAGCCCTGAGTCATGTGCAGAGACACCTTCCACTAGACCAGGTTGCTCAAGGCCTTTTCCAGCTTGTCCCTGAGCAGTGCCAGGGTTGGGACATCCACAACCTCCTTGGGCAACCTGTGCCAGCACCCATTACTCCTTGTCCTATCACTAAAGGATAGGATAGGATTAGGATAGGATAGGATAGCATAGGATAGCATAGCATAGGCTTTGTACCTCTCTGCCCATCCCTCGGGCACCCCCGAGACGAGGCACCTGCAGATCCCCACCCTCCCCTGCCCTCCCTTCTGACAGGAGCCGGGGGACCTCCAGGGTACCCTCGGTCCCCACCCCAGCGCTTCCCAGGCCGCGGGCGGGGACAGATGGAGGGAGGATTCTCTGCTTTTCCCCCGGGCCCGGGCTCGGGGATGGTCGCCAAACCCCTGCGGAAGCCCCCGGGCAAGCGGCACCGCTCGGACTGGGGCGTGGAGCCGGACCGCGGGGCGCTGCCCCAGGAGCGGGACCAGCGCCCCGGGCTGTCCCGGGAGAAGAAGGACCAGCGCATCGCGCTCTTCCTCAGAGGCTTGGAGCAGCAGGGTATGGCCGGGGGCGGCGGGGCTGCCCGGGGCGCGGCGGTGATGCCCGCCCGCCTGCGCTTGCCTGGCAGGGGTGGGTGGAGGGAACAGCGGCTCCCGGCGGGAAGAGCCCCGGGACGGGAACGCTCCCTCGGGCAGCGCCGCCGGCACCGCGGTCCTCGCCCCCGAAAGGAGGAGGGGCTGATAGCAGGCGCTCCGACTCCCAAATCGGATTTCTCCGGATAAAACGTTGTTTTAATTCCACGCTTATACTTGAAAACATGTAACACGCGTGGCAATAAAAGCCTGTTTTGTTTTGAAGCCAAGGAGCGCTTCCAGGGGATGAAGAAAGAGCTCGATTCGCTGTCGCAAACCGCTGAGAAGGCGTTTGCAGTGGAGCTGCTGACGGTGCCGGCTGCCATCAGGAAAAGGGAAGACTTCCTCGGTAAGTGTGCGTGGCCCTGTCCTTGCGAGGGGTGCGGGCAGGATTAGGGCAGGGCGTGTCTGTGACTGGTGTAAGAAAACCTGTAAACTCGGGGACTGTTATGAACAGGTTTGCTTTGTCAGCTGAATATTTTAAGCTAATCAGCAGAGCTGTTACCCTGCGGATGGTCAGTAAGCACTCTGGTTCAACTGGACTGATGTGTGTAATGCAGGCTATAGAATTAGTAGGTAACAGTGTATAGTCTGCAGCTTTTTCTACGTACACTCTAAAGTCTTATTTGAAGTCTGAAGAGACAAGGAATAATTGCAGACCTAGTGCTTTCTGTACTTAAAAACATAAGTACTTATGTCCATCTGCATCTGTTCATCCTGACCACAGAGATTTTTTTTAGTTTTTGTCACTTTGAAGCCTTTTACTATTGAGCCATTCTCAACTAGTTGTTTACCTGTGATGGTGAGCAAGTCAGTTGAATTTTAACTCCCATGTGTGCAGCAGTTTAAGACAGGGTGTACACTCAGCCGTACACGTATATTCTGGTGAGAACTGATGTTTCTGGAAGCTACCTTGCAGCTGGAAATTGCAGGTGCCGTGCAAATATCTGACCTAAGACTCTGGAAGAACTTAAGTTTACTGTATGCCTGAGTATGTATTTCAGTGTTTTTCTTGAGAAACTTCTGCCTAAAAGTATTAGATTTCTGCAATACAGTGTGTCTGTGTGGTTCCTGTTTGAATTTAAGTTATATACTGTGTGACTACACTCAGTATCCTTTCAAAGATTAAACATACTGAAATTTTCACTGTTTTGTAGGATGACTACAAAAAAAGAGCAACATATATATGCTAACTAAGGTTAACTATTTAAGCCACTGTAATCCTGAATTACTTATTCAGCTTCAAGGCTTTAAGATAAGAACTTGAAGATAAAAAGTGTTCAAGTAATAGTATCTAAACAAGTTACACTGTCTTGAGTTACAGATTTGTAAGGAGGAGAGGAAGTGGCTTTTGCTGCTGCAGTGGTGTGTGTATTCAAATTTTATCACAGTTTACAGAATAGCATTTTTCTCTGCCTGCTGTAAATATTTCAGACAAAATATTTTACTTGGCTGTGTGTTTAAATAGAAGATGATATTAAAAGACTAGAGAGCCAGCCACGGTGCAGTTATGAATGTTACCCAAACTTTTAGGGTCATCTGCAGGGAGAAATCCAGATGTTCTGCAAAAATAAACTGGTGTATAGCCAATCCCACTTCTGTCACTTGCTTTCATTTGCTTTTGTAACATAATATTTATTTACTGGGCAAAATCCGTTGACCTCCCCTTGTTGGATAAATACTACTTTTGAGACTGAAAGGTGTATATATGAGACAGGTGGTTGGTTGTATGAATATGAATACATTTTGACAGCATGAAACTCCTTTTAGAATGCATATTTGCCTTTTTTTGTGTTTGTGTATATATATATATAGTGGGGTTTAACTGCTCTTTTTCAATTCTTACAGTATTGTTTCCAGCTAATCCCTATCATTTTGCTTTCAAATGCCACTTCTTTTAACTGCAGTCTTGCATATACATTTTCAGATCTCCAAAAGCAAGTCATTGGTTTCATTGGTCTCTGATTTAAATGGTGAACTGAACCCTCTTTCCAGGTAAGACTGACCTTGGATAGCTTATTTAACTCACCTGGACTTGTGAATGCTGAATAAAATTGTTTTTCAAATAAAGTAGCTGAGATTTGAGCCCAGCAGGAATACATCTGATAAGGATGTCCTCCCTAACTGAGTGAGATGCACTGTGGTTATGTGACTGCTGGACTAAAAGCACCTCTAACTGATGAAAGCATGGAGTTGCATTTCTCACTGAGTGGTCCATAGTTCTGAATTTAGGCAATCAGTATAGATTTCCAAACAATACTTAGTGGAAGAGAATATGTAAGGAAGCATCTTTGTTCTGTTAAGGCTAATAAATTGTTCTGTAATAAACACTCAACTTGGTTATTGCAGCCATCTCTTACCCACTAACATCAATTAATTCTTTTGTTCCTGTATGTTGTTAGGTCCTATGATATCATGTTTACCTCAAGGAGGGCTTTCTCACATGTGTATACACTAGATCTCTGTCCTGGAGCACTCCCTAATCCGTCCTCTAATCCACTGTCTGTCTATTTTCATCCCAGCTGAAAGTTCACATTACAAGTAGATGAGGAGGAATAAATAAAAATAATAACAAAACAAGAACAAACAAAAAACCCGCAAAAAAGTACAAAACTGACAAGTACTTTTTTTTTTTTTTTTTTTTTTTTTGTCATTGTTAACATCCTTCTGCAAGTCACACTTCCAGAAGAGTAAAGTCACTTACTTCTCATTGCAGTGTCACAAATCTCAGAGCCACTCCAAAGGTACCTAACAGGTAAGGGATTGTAATGGACCGATTAAAAGATGGATTCTGCTTCACCATTGCCTCGAGCATGGAGCTAAAAAACCTTGATGGAGCTGCTGAGCTGCTTGCAAAAGCTCCAAGAGGTCCCTAGCAAGTGACCAGGTAGCCAAGCTATTATGAGCAAAAAGGAGGGTCCTTGGATAAGAAACGTTACAATCAAGAACACGCAAGGACTTACTCTCCCACATAAGGAATGCCAGGCAGATCTTGCTTGGATACTGGGGACCAGCCAATGGACACTCAGGGCCCATCTTGATCCCAGGCAAACTTTGCTTGGAAAGTGGTGAACTGGCCAGTGGGCACTCGGGGGCTGCCATGGGGAGGGTATTTAGGGCAGCATGTGGTGGTTGTAACTCCTGTCCTGGGTTTTAACAGTTACCATGAACTTTTCCACCTTTCTATCTCCCTTCTTTCTCTCAGTGTTACAAAATAAAGTTGAATTATCCTTTTTGGAATCCAGCATCTGGTCTCATTTGTGTCTTAATCCCACTTATGGGAATGTTTTAGAACCTAGTTCCCTTCCTCATCTAAGCAGATCGGAACAGGGGTTTTCAGTTTGTTCTTAAAAATAATTTTGTTAAATACCAGAATTTTGCGGGATATTCTGAGTTGGAAGGAACCCACAGGGATCTTTGAGTCCAGCTCTTGTGGGAGTCTCTACCTCAATAAGCTTAGGAATTTAGAATTTAGTGGTCTCTGACCTTAGAAGAGGAGCTGTACCTTAATCAACAAAAATGTATGCTTTCCTGAACTTTGCCGTTTCGTCTGTTTTTCTCCTAAACCTACAATCAGTCTAGTGTCATAAAATAAGGGTAAAGGAAGCAGAGATAATTGAAAACGGCTGAATAGTCCATCTGAAGGACGTTAACCAAATGAATCATATACTTCAAAAGGTGCAATCAATAGAAGTTGTTTTGCTAGGAATTAAATTCAATAGAGGATTGTTTAAGTAGAAGATAGCATGAGGTTATCTTTTAACTAGTGATAGATGTGCCTTGCAAGTGGGTAAAGACAATCAGGTGAGATTGTCTAGCGCCCCACATTCCTGCCACACAAGAGACACTAGATGGCGTTTTTGCTCCACGAAAGACAAGTTAGGGGCAACTGGAGTATAGACTCCTGTCGTAAGAAGGTGGGTAGTTTTCTGGGGAGCAACTTTGAATGTTACAGTGTATAAATAGCCGAAAAAATTGTACTTCGGTCAGCATGTATGGCGACTGATTCCCCGTGCTCCCGTCACGACGAATTAAAGGAATGTTTCATCCAAACGACACTGTGCCTCGGGGTGTGATTTCTTTGTTTCAGCCGGTGCTGCAACTCTGATCCCTCTGCTCGTTGTGAGACCCCTTGGTGAGCGGGACGTTTTCAGGGCGCCTCTGGAGATTTCTCTGGCAAAACCTCCCTCAGCCACTGGATCACTGCAGGAGCAGACAAGGTAAGAACACAGGTAAAACATTCCTTTTCTGGTATGGTTAAAAGACCAGACTATAGGTTCTTGCCCCCAAGTTGTTACATATAAAGCGCTGGACAAAGTGTACACATCGGGTACTTTAGGCAGGGTTCTGTTTGTCGTGTGGTGTCCCGAGTTGGGATTGATGTTTTTGTCTGCTTACAGACTTGGTTTAGGACTTGGTGCTGTGTGTATTGTAGTTTCTATCTGGGTATATTGCCTATCCTGTCCCTTAATCCCCTTTGTAGAAGGTGCCAGCCAGTTATAGTTACCAAGTGCCAACGGGAAGGTTGTCTGGGACTCTTCAGAGCAGACTAAAGCTGAGGGTAAGAGTGGCAGTGTAATCTGACTAACTGCAAGCCCCTTCAGACTTGGGGCAGCCAATACAATAAAGTCCAAGTTCACTCTTGTAAGTGGTACAGCGAGTCAGTAAAGCTCTGGGGACAGATTGGCAGTTGCATTGAATACTCCTCACTGTCACCAGGCCAGTGGGCAGGTGGGAAAGATGAATCACTTAATCAAACAGCCATTGGCAAAGATTGGTCAAGAGGCTAATCTGAGGTGGGATCAGGCATTAGCACTTGCCCTACTTAGGATCAGAGTTAAACCACAATTAAGGAAGGCCTAAGCCTGTCTGAAATATTATACAGAAGGTCGTATCAAATCCAGTACAGGGGAGAAGATATCAATCAATTAGGAAAAAAATGTTTGGGGCAATACATAGTAGCGCTAGGGAAACTGTTGAATGAAATAAATACAAGTGTTTTTGGGACTAGAGCTAGAGGAGTAGACCATGCAGTCCAATGTTTTCAGCCTGGAGATTGAGTGCATATTAAAGCTTTTTCAGGTCAGCCTTTGGAGGAGAAGTGGAACGGACCCTTGAGGTGCTGCTGCTGATCTTCACTGCAATCAAGATCAAAGAGCAACCTGCCTGGATTCACGAGTGAATTCCTAAGTGAAGAAAGCACATCAGAACAAGTCAGACCAACTACTATCAAGTTCTCCTAGTGTTGATCTTTGAGACTTTGTTAAGTACAGTAACTCTGACTGAGACTTTTGCCTTAGACTGGCCATGGTACCAAGCATATTATGGGTTCTCCGGTCTGGAGACCATGTATATAGATGATCATCAACAAATGGCTGCATATAATACGTCTGCTGTGGTCTTACAAAGAGACACAATGACCTTAAAAGGCTGGCAGAACCGACACTATGGTGCACGCATTTTGGCTGAAGTTGTTGGAAAGGAAGTACGAGTAGGATGAAAAATACTTAATCCACCCCACAAGGAAACTAAAAACTGCAAACCCAAATTTTTGTAAGAGATTCTTTGGTTCTTAGGGGTCCATCCTGTTCACTTTTTCTTAAAAGTTCACATGCAGGATGAGCAGAGTGGCTATGCAAATGTACATTCACCTTCAAGAATAAGACTAGAAGAGATATAGTTGGGGTGTTAGGATCAGGATTAGGGATTTTGAACAGTGTGGATTCTGAAATATTAATGAATCGATTGGAAGCAGCCACCAGCAATTTGAATCAACTACAATGTCCCCTAATATCTTCCCTTTCAGCCCTAGGAGCTAGTCAACAACTTGTGTCAGAAGCATTACTCCCATGGGAAGAAACTAATGAAAATATCATCTGTTAATTGCAGAAGCTCTAGGGACAGCTCAGACCAATGTTTGTTTGGCTCTGAGTTGTATTCAGGCTCAGGCTTGGATACAAACAGTGCTCATTAGGGAAGGTGAAGGTGGCACCTTACCAACTGAAATTTGTGCAGTTATTTGGTGAAATGCAACACAATTTAGATGAGAATTGCAATTGTGGTGGAAATTAGTTAATTTGACCTATGATCCTACTACAGTGTCACTACAGCCTTTGTATACCAACTGCACAAAAAGCTAAAATTAATGGGATCTACCCAATTATTGCCTGAAGGGCAAATCACAATGGAACTGTTTTGAAACCCTTGAGTCATTAAGTTTGGACCCTGAGAAAAGGAGGTAAGTGGCAAACAACTGATGTAGAGGCGTGCCCTGTACAAGAACAATAGGGATTCATGTGTGAGAGCAGTACTATGAGAGCACAGGACATTTGTCTAGATACTGAACAAAGTATTTGTCATTTTGAGATGCACCCATATGAAAATCCAAAAACTGTGATTGTCTACACAGGGTAAGGGATGTTGTTGCTTGAGGACCCCATGCAGCCTGTTGCAGGTAGATAAACATACTGTAATGACCAGTAATCATTCCAATTTTTGTGTTTGCAATTTTGTTAATGCTGAAGGATGTGATTTAATTATGTTGTTTCATACTCCTTGTTCCGATGTGATTGCGTGTTATTTGGAGAGTTCCAGCCTGCCCCCACTGGAATGGACTGTGCCTTGCTTAGAGGATTATTGCATCATGAAGACCTGCAGCAACTGGTGAAGCAAATCCAAGAAAATGGGTGAAAGACTCTAATTACAGTCCAGTATGATGTAGAAAAGATTCACCACAAACTCAAATGAGTGCAAGAAGGTAGAAAGAACTGTTGATGAGATGCTTTCATGCGAAAATCTCCCTCAGCAACTCAAGTTTTGAATGTGTTGATTTGGTTGTTTATAACAGTAATACTTACAGCGGTCAATTTTGTGTTCTAGTGTAAGTTAAAAACCTTAGCATCTCAGGTAATGAGAAAATAAAAAAATAAAATACAATAAAAATATAAATAAACAAATAATAAAAAATAAAATAAAAATAAGAAAAAGTAAAAATTAAAAAGAATAAAATTATTTTATGAGATGGACAATTAGTTACTCTCACCAGGAGTATATTTTACTACTAGAAAAATTCAAATGTGTTTTTCAAAGTACTGATAGATTTGACTGCAGACTTGGGCTGCAGACTGAAATGTAGCTGCCCTGAAAATTCCAGGAAAAGGTGTAAAATGATGAGTGAAAAATGTCAAGGGTAATATTTGTTTAATGTGATTTCATTCATACGTTTATATCCAAAAATGTCTCTCTAGACCATTTGGGAGTTCTACTGTTGAGTCATGTTAGCCCTTTCCTTTTTCACATTTACTCCATTTTGTTTGTACTTCCCAAGTCTATTTTATTTTTCTCATTTTCTTTTACCCTGCTGGTTTGTTCTTTTCTGGCTTTATTTTTAATTAGTTAAACATAAGTGGCCTTTGACATAGCAAAGATTATGAAAACAGTGGGACACGGGTTACTGCTTTGAAAGAGTAAGGCAAATATTTTTGTGTTTGTTCTCCTTTGTCTGTTACCTCTCTCCTGGGGTTGTATTGTCAGTAAGTGAAGTAAAAGAGCCACTTGAAGGGGGGAAAGGGAGTGTATTTGGAATCTTTCTTAGTTTTCTGTGTATTATTAAGGCTAAAAGCCCTAATAAATCTTAGTTCCATTGTGCTATGCAAAGCTACAAATGCGTAATGAGAACATCTGAAGTTTACAACATTAAGCATTATGCCAGACCAGACCTGGCAGGGAGATGATATTTAATTTTATGCATCCAGATCAACAACCAGAGATTTTGAGCCAGCATCTAATCATGTTTAACATCTCTTGAAAATCTGTCCTCTCTCAGTGGAAGCTCCTATGTGGAAACTGGCCTACTGGAAAGCTCTCCTTTTATAGTCATTTGAAGACTATAGGGGAGATGGTGATATGAAATCTGAAAGTGTTTCCCAGCTCTGGTGCCTGTCCAGCACTGTAAGCTTGAGACCTTTCACTTGTTTTAGACCTTATCATATCCAGTAAAAAATGTGGCCAGACTTGGCATGTTTGGTCTCCTTTTGAGCTTTGTGCTGTATTTCATTTGGAACTGCAGCATTTCATGGTGACCAGAGGTGATGGCCATTGAGATCCTGTTGCACATGGGCAGTATGGTTCCCTGAAAAATGCTGTGCATACTGTTCTCTTGCTTGACTTCAACTGGAAGTTATTAATGAGATTCTGCTAGTTAAGTAAAGCTCAAGTTTTGTCTACAGGAAGGTGCAAAATAGTTCCAGAATCCTGCACCTGTGTACATTTCTCTCTAGTGGGTACCAGTTGGCCACAAAGAGGTTCAGTGCTACTTCCTTAGAGATTTAACAGAAGGTATAAGATCCATACTTGTGTTGCCTTCCCAGAGAAAACTCTTTGGGAATTAACCATTGCTACTTGTCATGGAGGAGAAATATTAAGTGCCTCCTGACTTGCATGAAGGAGTCTTTACAGGTTGTTCAGAGAGGCTGTAACTAGAAAAATTTAAGGTGCGGTTGGATGGGGCCCTGAGCATCCTGATCTAGTTGAAGGTATTCCTGCTCATTGCGGGGAGCTTGGGACTAGATGAACTTTAAAGGTCCACTCCAACCCAAATTATTCTGTGATCTTTGGAATTCTGTCTCCTGAGGCAGAACCGGTCTATTTCTGTCCTTCCACAGTTTGAATACAATCCAGCATGATTTACAAAAGACTGAGAATGAGCATGTGCCACAGAAGATAGCAGGATTCACAGGTCGTATACATGAAATGTACACTGGATTGCAAAAACTGGAGGGTTTTATTCATGATGATCAACACATACTAATCTGTTTTGTACTCAGTCACAATAGCCTTCATGTTAATGTGGACTCGGCTCTCTGGGCCTCAAAAACCAAGGATGGGATAGGAGTTCTACTTTGGGGAAGCCCTTGAAGTGTCAATGAACCAATAAATCCTCAGTTTCCCACAGCTAGCCAGCATCTTGAATTTGGAAAGCGGCAAACAGTCAGTTGTCCTTCTTCTGCAGGTAAAACCCAGGTGATGGTGTACAGAAGTTGAGCACTTCATCTCCATGGAAATATTTATCTTCTGATAGAGCATCCTGCATGAAAGAAAGCTGAGAATGGAAACACCAATTCAGCTGTTGTAATGAATGTAATGAAGCCACTATAGTTTTCCCTGTTGCAGAGTTCTTAAAAAATCCAAACTTTAAGCTGTTTAAATAATTTTAGAGTATAAACTCCATACTTGGAAGATTACAGAGATGACAGCTAAAATCAAGGAATTATGATTTTTTTTGCAGTGACCAACTCTAGTCACTCACACACTTTTCAGTGTATTCTAAGGTACTTGAAAATGTGTGCTATGAAGACTGTTAACAAGGGCACAGAGATAGGAAGCTTCTTTACCAGCTCTGTTCATTCCAGAGCCTTTTTTTAAAGCACTATGGTAAAATTACTGTGGCTTGGTTTGAGCAGTCTTCTCCTTGGAGACCTATGGACTTCCTTCTATTCTATGGAATGTATACAAGGAAAGCTGCTTGTGCAGAACAGTTCTCAGCATTGGACCTAAGACCCTGGGACCATAAGAATTAATTTTTGTACTATTTCCAAGAGCTCTGGGTTGGTGTTTTCCAAATCACTTTCTTTAGAGTAGTGCAGTTTTCAAGCAAAGTCAGCATTGCCCTGCCTCTCCCATTAAAATGATCTCAAGGAAAACAGGCTGAGTTTGGAATTAATCCTTTTGGAAACATCACTGCACTGGGAGTTGATGGCTTACCTTGATTTGTTCTGGCTACCATTAGAGGCAAAATGAAATAATCTATGTTTGGGACATACATGCTGGAACTAAATTGCACATAATGTTGTCTTGAACAAACTGATGAAAATTAAAAAGAAGTTCCACAAGTAAGAAGTTTAAAAAAATGGACAGTGCCTTTTAAATGATAAAGGGCTTCTGCTGTAGTGTGGAAATATAAAATAGCTGACATTTAAAATGTCAACAGTTTCAGTGTTTACCAAAGGAGTTCTGACATTTTAATAGTGACCATTTGAGCTTTTATTTGTTTTAAATGCCTCACTTAAATTCTTTTAGCAAATTATCAACAATCTGGTCATCTTTGAGAAGTGGCATCTTCTTTTGGGACTACAGCTGTTGGGGAAACAGACCTCTTAATTTTAATGGTTGCAGTCTGTGAAATCAGGTCAGCCAAAGATGGACACTTATTTCCCGTGCTTGCATTTGTATTATACTCTGGGTGGGAAGAAAAACTAAGCAAGAGGTAATTTTTTCTTTAATTTTTTAATTTTTTTCCTATAAAAATGTGATGTGGAGAAAATCCTTTGTTTAATTGTCAAAACTAGTAGGCTGATCCTTGGGAGATCTCATTCTTTCCTGAATTTGGCTGCCTTTTGCAAAGTCCTTCCCTCCCTGTGCCTTAGTTTTCAAGGTTTAAGAAGTTAAGTAACAATCCTTTTTTTCCCCAAAAGCATTTTGGAGTCAGTTTTAGGAAGAAATTAGTTTTTATGAAATTTTTAGAGACTGCAGAGGCTTCTCAAACTGTTTTAGAAGGCAACAGGTGTGGTTTCACTATTGAGAAACTAATCTATAGTCAGCTATTCAGTGTCTTATGACCACTAATGAAGAGTTTATATCGAAATGTTTTTGCATTATATTTTTTAATGTAAATGACACTGAATTAACACTTGTGTTAGGAAGACACTAAACCAAACAAACTATTAATTTGATATCATTCTCACTTCCAGTGCATATACTTGTTTTGCTTATACTTCTAATAGAGTTTCTGCAGTATCTTACTGGCACCTGAGTGCTCATTTTAGCTCAGCAAAGGAAAACGTCTGGTGTAAGGATCCATTCCACAAGGTTTCATGCCTATACCATATGCAAAGTAAAAGGAATCCCCATCCTCAGTTTCATATGGGGGAAGTGAAGCAAAGCACATGTGAAAGTGTTTTGGCTGAAGAAAACTGCACACCGTGGCTTGCCAAAGACACTTATTCTCCATGAAACTTCACGTGGTTGCAGCTTTTTCTGTAGAATAAGGAATTTCTGTGAATGCAATAGTATATTTTGGTTGCTGTTATTCTTGGCTTTCTTCATAAAAGAAACAGCATAAGCTATTACTGCTATTTATAGAAGTATTTTGTGACCCTATGCCATAGTGTTGAACAGATTTCGTGACAGTTTTTTAGTCCAAAAATTTATCATTGGAGCTTGACAAAAGCTGATAATGGCAACTCTGTCTCTATTTTAAAAACACCTATTAAAGTTCACTGGTGTAGAACTAGTCTAAGAAAACAAGTAGATTCCTCTCATGACTTCCAAAATGCTGTTTAAATGTTTGTGTTTTTTCTTAAATGTGCTTTTTTTAAAAACAAAAACAAAACCCAAAAACCACGTGTTCTGGAGATTTTATCTCTTTTGTTATAATTAAGAGTTTATTCAGAGGCTGCTAAGGCATTGGGAGTCCTGATTGAGACACTGCCAAACTAACTCATTTGCTTCCCTTAAGTAGAATATGTGGTGGGGATTTTCTGGCTTCTGTTCCTGCAGAGATGAGTAAGATCCTTTAACTGTGTTCAACTGATGGGTTTATATTGGATCTTGCAATATTTCAGTCTTCAGAAGGAAATCTCCCATGAAATTTGAGATTATGTTCTTTTCCCTTTGAGGTGAACACTATTCAATAAGGGGCCTGTGTCAGCCATATCTAATTCCATGAACAGAAGAATTTATAATGGTTTCTATTTCATGGCTTATCAGTTCATTGTATATTTTAAACATTGAACCAACACCTTGAATTAAAAGGTGTGTGAATGATGGAAATAAACATGACGTTTTTATTTTACTACTTAAATGCTGTTAGCAAATGGAAGGAAACATTGAAGGCCAGCTGTCTGCTTCCTTACTCAGACCCAACAGAAGCACTTGTAACCCAAAATGTCTAACCAGTTCCTTGATTCCAGGAAACCTAAATTTATTCAGTGCCATGGAAGACTCATTCAGTTTCCTCACTTCTGCCACTTCCACACAGAGGAGCTATTATGGAAAATGGAAGAAATGTCTTTCTGAAGACTGGGTTAGTCTGAGCAACACCATCCTTTGTTTCTTTCTTGTTCCATCATTAGAGCCAAACATTCTACTGAACCCAAATCCTGGGTCTGTTTTAATAAAATTAATAATTTCTGAGGATTTTGCCCCTGGAAAATATCAACTGCAGTCATGTGTGTGAGGATTGCACATGAAAAGGGCAAGAAAAGCTTTGGCTTACTTTACTGTGGTCTTATCCTGACACAGAGAGCTGCTATCTACAATGAGAGACCTTACCAAAACCTACTTTGGTATTTTCTTTCTACCTTTCCTGTTCTGCTAAAGTAAGTGCATTAAGATTTTCTTTTTAATGAGTTTACTAAAAGCATGATTTGTAATTTTGGTTCAAGATTAAAGATTCAAGTTCCTGTTCTGTATTCCATAAGTTTGCTTTCACTTGGCATTAATAAGATATATGTGCACATTTATGGGCATAGCGCTTCAAATAATCTTTTATGAGTTAAGAGACACCACATGAAAGGCTATTATCTCTGACTCAGCAGTGAGAATATTTTTAAAGCATCATTTACCAAACTTTGATCCACAGATCTGTGTTTTGAAGATTTCTTGGTTTTGTCTGCTAAGTTACAAGATAAGAGTTTAAAATCTTTGGCTTGGCATAATTTCTTCGCTATTGTTGGGATGGGAAGCTGTACTATTACAAATGGGCATGTAGCTGGTTCCCAGTACTAACTACACAAAAAGATTTGCAACTCCCTGCTGTACAAAGTTCAGTATGGAATGTCTTCCCTTGGTGATCAAAATCCTGTACTCAATGATATGAAGTTTGCTGTGGATGTAATTGGGATCAAAACTGGGTATGTCCTGTAGGTCCTGCTAAATGATCTCAGGAAAGTACTCCCTTGCCAGAATTGTTGTCAGAGGGAGTACTTGGAGGATGAATCTATCAAGTTGTGATAAAAAGACCTGGAATATTCAAGTGTGAGATAAGAGATGGGCAAACCAGAAGGGTCTATGTGTGGTAGAATGTGGTAGGTGAGAAGGAAAATGTAGTGGAGAGATCTGAATGGGAAAACAAAATTAGTATAGCAGAAGGCAAATAGCTGGTATTCCTGCACACATCTTGAAAAGACTGAGGTGAGGTGAGACCTGAAGTGAGGCACCAGTGTCCCAGTTTCCTCAGAAGAGACTGTGGGGAATATCTATGTGAGCGTTAGATGAGAACGGCAGGTGACTCTGATTTTGGTCATCTGGATGTGCAGGGTAAAATAAACACTGAAGATGAGCCACCTCTCTGAGTGGAATCAGTGGAAGACATCAGAAACGAATTCTGACATCCATCCCCTGATTTCTTTGGAAGAGAAGGGAAGCTGGGTTTGCCCCTTCCCTCCCCTTCTACACAGCAATAAACATTATGGCCTCTGGCTCTGAAATAATCTTAAAAGCCTGTAGATACATTCTCCTGCCATGTCAAAATTCTACTTCTGTTTGAATTCATATGTGACTGGCCACAGCAACCCTGAAGTGAAAGCTGTGTAACGTTTGTGTGTCTTTCTGGCAAACCCAATTAGTCTGCCTCCTTCGTAAAGGAAAAGAAGATCTTGTAGCTTTGCCTCCCGCACAGCCCGCAGGGAGCAGAGGAGCTGGCAGGGACACTCATGCGTGAGCAAGGGGCTGTCCCTGTGTGTGCAATGCCGTGAGAGGAAGGTCATTCAGACCCATTTCTCAAAGAAAAAGCTGTAACTGAATCTGCTTATGCTGCTTCTCCCATGATGATCCCAATTTCCAAATCGCTGGGAAGCCAAAGCAGCTCTGCTGCCCTGTAGGTGTGAGTGCCCGATGGTTATAAGGGGAACAGATCGAGATAGAGTTGGATAACTTGTATGGAACACACTTTTGCACTTGCTGCTTAGTTGTGCTGTGTCAGTGGCCTTGAAATGCTGCTGGAGACGTCGTGGTGCCTGCAGGTTTTCCCAGCAGCTTCAGTCTCTGTCATGGAAAGATTCATGCTGTGAGACACGTGACATAAGGCTATATACTGACCTCGTATGCCCCATGATGAGTTTTGGAATTGGTAGATAAGCTTGTTCTCCAGCTTTCTTGTTTTTAATGAGCTATCATCTTCCTGCAGGATCCTGCAAATAGTGCAATGACTTCTCAGTAATGCGCTGGGGCTAAAATGATGTCCTTTCATGGTAATCTCTTAGATGTGATACAGTTTTCAGTAAGGAGCTAATGTTGAAAGAATATTGCTACTGCTAGAGCAGATCACACAGGCAAATTTCCCTTTTTGTCTTT
>JAWMRA010000020.1:7086791-7279508 GCA_035584735.1 Pseudotriccus pelzelni
CGGGGCAGCGCGCGGGCAGAGGCGCGTCCCCGCAGCCGGTGCCCGAGGCTGTGAGGGCGGGGCCGCCTCCCGTGAGGGGGCGCCGCTGCCCCCGCTCGGAGCGTCTGCGTTCGGGCGCCGACCCTGGAGCCCGGGGGGCAGGGGGCGGAGAGCCAGGGGAGGAGCGGGGCGGGGAACGGGCAAGGGAGGCCTTTCCCGGCGGATGGCTCTGCGCCTTTACCCCCTCGCGTGTGGCCCGTGACGGTGAGGAGGGGCGGGCAGGAGGGGCGGGCTCGGCTGGGGGCAGCACTTTCCGCCGGGAGCTGCCCCAGGGGAGCGGCCGAGGGGGCGGTCCCAGAGCATCTCTCGAGGAACGAGCATCTCGAAGGGGCTGGCGGAGCACCTGGGTGTACCTGGAGATGGAGCTTTGCTCAAGCAAGGTGCCGAGGGACGAGCCCCGTGCCAAGAGGCAGTGCAGGAGAGGGGAGCAGCACCTGAGCAGGTGGGACAGTGTGGGGGCGCGGGGAATCACACAGAATCGCACAGAATCACAGAATATGCTGGGTTGGAAGGGACCCACAAGGATCGTCGAATCCTACTATTAGCCCTGCACAGGACCATCTGCAAGAGTCACACCATATGCCTGAGACTACCATCCAAAGCTCCTTGAACTCAGTCAGGCTTGGGAAGATGCAGCTCGAGGAAGAGCTTGGAGGTTTCGTTTATTGATGTGAATGTACGGTGCAGGGAGTGACATGGGATATAAGCACTGCAGGTGCTCGGGCAGGTGAGCCAGCACTCAGGGGAGGGTGTCGCTTTCCTGAGCTTTCCTAAAGTTCCAGTTGCCTCTCTCAGAAGCAGTTGCAAGAAGCTTCCAGTTTGGGGCTGGGCTCCAAAAGGAGAGAACCTGAATCTGCTTCTTCTGATAACTCTGTAAGTGTGGGAGGCTGTAGGAAGCTCGCTGCTGTGACCTGCATTTCTTTCCCATTTAGCAGTTGTACTGTCTACTTGTACCTGGCAAATGCCAGTAGAGTTTCTACTCTGCAGCTGCTGGGTACCGTGAAGAGTCTGGCACACTTAATTACCTTATTTCAGGTAGGCAAACAGTGACATTTCAGAACACGTATTACAGTAATTGGCATATTTCTTAATTTTTGTGATTGCGGTGCCTATTTGCACTGACATATTTTGAGATTAGGTGTTGTGAAGCTTCTTAAAATAAACAAGACCTAAACGGTGGTTACCTTAGCAGTTTTTCAGCCTTGAACTGTTTCTAATAATTCAGCCTAATACAAAATGCATTTTATCTTCACCTTCTTTGTATCAAATTTGTCTTTTAATGTAGAACATTAAAAATACATTTATCAAAACTGAGAAGTTCCTCTAGGTCAGTTAATTCCTGTTTTATCTTAGTTTGGCGCAATAATTCCACATAGTGCATTTGGCATGTAAGAGTTACTGGGGACACATTTGAATTTTGACTCAATCTTTCTTTGTAATGATTCTCAAACTCAGGGATGTGGTGGGAATTCTCAGAATGCTAAGTCTTGTCTCCCTTCTGCTTAAGGGTAAGATCCCACAGCCCCATGCTAGAGTAAAATGGAAGAAATTCATCCTTACATAATACTTCAGAAATAAGCTACCTTTTCAGCAGATCATGTATTTCCAGCAATTTGTGTTAGCTCAGTAGATTCTGGGCAAGTAGACCTGAAACAGTTGCAATATTCAAAGAAGATGATAATTCTGAACACGCCCTGTTAATTTCAGTGGATAAATTGAAGTTCTGTAAGTAACTGGAGTCTAAATGTTTGATTTTTTTCTTGAAATGATATGTGTCAAGGACAACTGTACCTCTAAATTCCTGAAAACTAAAATCACTGTAGACCTTACTGATCTGCTGTACTGTTTTCTGCCTCCTCTCCTCCCTCCATGTCTCCAGTATCGTGTATCAGCCCCTTCTCCTGGCCCCTGTAGCTCATCAGCCTCTGCACAGCACTCCATAAACACACAGTCTGAGGCAAGTGGACCTGCAGCTGAATGGAAGTGACTGTGTTGGTAGTCTGACAGCTCACTGCTGTTGTCTTCTTGGCTAAGAAGGAGAGATTGGCTTTCTTGGGAAAAATCATAGGTCAAAGCTTCATCCCTCTGTGTAGCTTTAAGTGCTGCATTGTGTTTTAGCAAAACCTTGTTTTCAGGAAATTTGTCGATCCAACACAAAAGTGGTTTCACTAAATATGGTCAATTGAAGTGTCACACCCACATCTATACCAGCCTATATAAGTAATGCATTAATTACAAAGTTAATGTGAATGTCTTGATCTCTGGCTATGAACTAGAATAACTTCACTTCCAGTGAATGTTCATTTGGCAAAACCCTACTCTTGGTATTAGTCTTGCTACTCCTGGGCCATGTACAAAGGCTCAGCTATGTCCTCAACTTCTGCTGTGCCCAAACGCTCTGGGGTTCTATTGACATCACTTTGCATATAGGATAACTGGCATATATTTCCAGGATATTTACCCCTCTCCTATATACAGAAATACCTAATATATGCATATGCAGCTTTTTAGGTTGGGTTTATTTTATTTGCATCCCACAGTGCAAAGACACAGGTTCTAGTCAAAACTATCAATTGAGTACAATTAAGTGTAGAAGTCCAGGACAATTAAGTGTTCTGTTTATCTTCAGAGTCACAGGACTCAGCACTCAATGAGCACAAAGCAGAATGACAGCTTAGCTTTGCTCTCCTACTTTACGAGCAGCTTCCTAGCTGTGGTCAAAGACCCACGTACTTTTAGTCTTCTAAAAGTAAACGTTTAGGACATCAGGGAACTTTGTGCCCTGAATTACTGTTTTGCCCAGTGTAATTGTGCAGTACTTGCAAAGCTTCTCTGTCCTTGTAAGTCATGATTTTGCAGAAGTATTACCAAGCAGAGTACTAGGATATAACTGAGTGAGGAAACTTAAGTCAGGCACAATTATTCCACACCACCCAACAAGCGAAGAAGATTCTGTGGCTTTATGACAGTGTTCCAAAATAGATGTGCACTTGTTACTTCATTGTCCATCAGTTTTAGGCTTCATAGTTTGAATCCACTCCTCACCTTGGCCTAGGCTTATTTTTACTCTTCATTTCTTGCTCACAGTCAGCAATGGTGCACACAGATATTTAGCATCTAATTTTATTTAAAATTGCTAGTTGTGCTCTGTAAACTGCACATGAACTTGGGGTGATCCTAGACATTTCTGCTACAAGTGACTGAAAAGGGGTTGTGGGGGAAGGAGAGAAGCGGTGGAGGATTTTTTGGGTTTCAGACTGTGGGTTTCAGACTGCTTTTATTAAGGCAGCCTTTCGTAGCTTGTTGGTAAAAGTTTTTTTAATGACATCTAGTGGCAGAGCTCAGAATGACAATGTTCTGATGGGAACAGCTCTCCAGATGTTGGCAGTGACTCGGCTTTCCAGAGTTTGTGATACTGTCAGCCTGTCAGGAATGGCAGCGTAGCACATCAAATCTGTACGATGCTGATTTGATTTCACCAGTGATGAAAAATCAGCAGTACAATGAGTCTCATTATTTGGCCCTTCCAAAGACAAAGCAGCTTCATAACTCAGGGGACAGAGGGTGTTAAGAAGTTTTAAAATATGGTCCTGATTATATATTTTGAGTGCTTGGTATTTTTAAACTAGTGGTGGGTACAAAATTATACTGATTATAAATCATTAGCTGAGCAGCCGAGTTAGTATGTCATGAGAAGCACAGAACAGCAGATTTTGTACTAGAACCACTGGGAAACTAAAGGATATGCTGCTGTATTTGAAGACATCTTTTTGGGTTTACGCTGTCAATTAAATGCTGATAAGGATGCTTGCTTTAATTGCACCTGTACATCAGAGTTCTCCCTTGGTTATAAAAGCAAGAAATCTCTCTACTACCTGTACCAAATACACTCGTTTATTTAATTCACATGTGAAAAACCTACACATAGACATGCACAGGTAAATCCTCTGGACTAACCTTAGCACAAACATTTTCTGCCCGAATCTTCTGGGCATAAACTACATGATTATATGATATGATTATATTTCCATCCCAAGACATGCAGACTTTTGATCTCTTCTGTTACTTGAAAATGGAAACATAATGCAACTGCAGTTTTGTTCCCAGCTGGCCACGGTTGCTCCTAATCTAATACAGGACTCTGTTCCAAACGAGAAACTGCACAGGCCCCAGTTCTGATTCCTAGTTTTATTCATTGGTCTCTTGTGGTTAGCGAGATAAAGTGAATGGAAGGCAACAAGCAAGAACTAGCTGAGACTTCTTTGCTTATAACTGGGCACAGCAGAAAAATCATGGTCTTGATATTCCTGTTTCCAGCTTTGCCTCTAGCGTTGTGCTCAAAATGTTTTTTCTAAATTTTGCAGTTGATCAGGCATGATCATTGTAAGCCAAGACATGCAGGGGAATTCCATTAAGCTGAGTTAGGCTATCCTCAGTCAGTAACAACTTGAAATAAATAAATGCCCTTTCATATGAGAAGATGACTGTATGCTTCTAGAATAGAAATTCACCTTAACTCTGGACTTTTTTAGAAAGGAAGATCAGTTACTTATTCCAGAGTGTACTATTAATTCTAGTGTGTGAATTTTTTTTCCTGAGACAGTTTTAAAGATCCTGATCTCAGGAGGTGGGAAATCCTGAACAGGAGTGATGATTCCTATGCCACAGTATCCCTTATATTCTGCAGCCATATCTGAAGTAGATGCTCTCCAGGTGAACTACTATTTGGATGAAGAAAATTCCTGGATTCTAGATGTGAATGAATTTTGCCATGCCTTGAATGAAGCCAAGGTGTATTGCAACCCAAAACTCCTCTGCATTATCAACCCCAGAAATCCCACGGGTCTGGAGATTTTGTTTAATGGATGGGTTTTAAGACCAATTTTTTTTTCTTTTTCATTAATTTGACATTGCAGGCAAATCCTAAATACACATCGAATATGTAAAGCTGAATTCTAGAGTCAGTGCCTAAGTAGGACAGTATGTTGTATTTTCAGAAAAAATTTTTTAGTATGGAACTCCAGAGAGTAGGGAGCAGGTTCACTTCATTGGATCCCATTTGCAGCCACTGCTTCCACTGAACTTCTGCAGACTTGTGGAATGATTTTCAGTCACTTCTGGTCTTTATGGAAGATCTTGCCTCTGGCATGACTTGTAGCCTTTTGCTTCTGAGAGGCAATGACTGTAGATACTCTCTGAACTCAGTGGCAACCACTGCCTCTCTAAGAATTTAGTTTTTTGAGTAGTTGAGGTTGATCAGTGAGAAACTGGATCCCACTTCATCATCATGCATGTGAGCATTTGAAACTATAAGTTATACACTTAATAAGTCAGTGATAGATTACTGTATCTCACATTTCCTTTGCTTGAGATGAACTAAGTTACCTTGAATCATCATGCCTCCAAAAATGCTCCCTAATTTCATACTTGGTGAACTGAATTTTTGAGTTCAACAGCACTTTTCTGAGAAAGAGAGATACCTTGTTGAAAAGCTGGAAGTCTTACTAGGTGTAGGTGAAAATATATAGACATATATATATATATATATATATGCTCCAGTGACTTTCTTCTTGCTTTAAAAATCAAACTATAGGACAGGTGCAAAACAGAAAGTGCATTGAAGATGTGATACACTTTGCCTGGGAAGAGAAACTTTTTCTTCTGGCTGATGAGGTAATGCAATATTCTGTTCTCTCAAAAGCACAGCTGAGAGTATGAGGTATAATTTTGTTCCATGCATGATATTGGTATTTTTTAAATACAGGGAACAGATTCTCTGTTATTGTATTAAGACATGAACAAACATTCAGGATTCTTAGTGTCAAAGGATCAGTCTAATAGGTGGCTTGATCTGGATTTGAACTAGAGAGAAAGTGTAAAGAACATCAAGAAGAACTTTGTTGGAACTGGCCTAAAAACCTATGTGAAGCTGAGACCACTTCAAATGAAAGAAACAGAAGGAAAAGCAATTAAAACATGCAAGTAAAGGTTAAATTATATACAAAGAAGCTCACTGTTCTTCTAAAGGGTGAACCTTTAATTATGGTCACATGATATAAAGTATATAATGACAGTAACTATTACTTAACAAAGAACCCTCTATCTTCTAACAGCTCTTAAGTTTTGAGTATTACCACTGTTTCTTCAGATCTGGCTCTCTAAAAGGCCATGTTTTATCCTTAGTTGGGAGAACAGAGCACGTTAATGTCTTCTGGCTGTTCAGGTTTACCAGGACAATGTGTACTCTGAGGGATGCCAGTTCCATTCTTTCAAAAAGATTCTGTGTGAGATGGGACCTGAGTACTATAACAGTGTTGAGCTGGCCTCTTTTCACTCCACCTCTGAGGGATTCATGGGCAAGTAAGTCTGATTTAGTTTTTCTTTATTTCATCTTCCTCATTAATCTGGTTGGACCGGCCTTTCATGTTACTGACCTGAAGGTAATCCACTATCTTCTATGAATTTTAACTAAAAGCTATCAAGAGAAGGAAAAAAGCATTTAAAGCACAGAGTAATGGATTAGTTCTGTGGTTTTCAAAGCACCAAGTAATAAGCACATTTATTTCAGACACCTAATGCCTCAGTTCTGCAAAGGTGAAATCCTACAGTCCCAATCCAGACCTGTGATAAAGGAAGATTGGTCTCCAATCTGAGGAACAGCTCAGTAACTGCTGGGATGCCTGATGTTTGGGTTTGGTTGTTTTGGGGAGGAGGAAATGAAAGAAAAAGCATTTTCTGATAAATGTATGCTACTATAGCCATGTGCTCCTGTTCTGACAATTAATCCATTTCACTCACCTGAGAGGGAAGCTGCATGTACACCTTTATCTCTGTATGGGATACTTGGACTTAGTGACATCCCACGTAGTTCATCTTAAGCCATTATCAGTGTAACAGCTGTTTCACCAACCTCCATGTTACATATTGTAAGGTTCTCCTTAATTGTCCTTCCCCTTCTGCAGTCACTTCCTTTGCTTTCCCAGTATTTATGCCCTCAAGGCTGACCAATCTTTTCTGTTCACTTTGTCACAGATGTGGCTACAGAGGTGGTTACATGGACGGCATGGGAATGGCGTGTGCTACTGACCCTACAGAAGAAGCCCCACTCAGCAAGTCTGGGAAAGAGGGAGGGAGGTGTCCTTACAAATGTTACCTTTTTGCTTTTGGGTCAGTAACCTCTATTACTAAATGACAGGTCTTTCTGTTCCTAACTAGAGCTCTGATACTTGATGTGTAATATTCATTTTTTAAAGGGAATTTTTTCGGCACAGATGAGAATAAAAATATGGCTGTTTTTCAGCTGCTTATTTGATTAGGTTTATAACTTGCAGGTATTTAAGAACTTTCCAGGGGACTTCTTAATCAGCAGATAATTCAGGGGGGAAAAATAGTAACTGCCAACAGAACTGGAACACACAGTTCCCGAATTAATTTAATCTTATCAAATGTCAGTGCCTTAGATTTTTCTAAGTACAATTTTGAAACTTTTGACAAAAAGGTGCAAGCAAGTCAAGGAGAATAACAGCATTACCTAAACCCTTTCTTTTGAAGTGAGTGTTTTGTGCAGGTTCTTCAGCCCTGTTCCTCCATGAAGTACTGTTGTTTAATTCATAGTGTGAACTTGTGAACTGTCCCATTAGCAATCGTTCCTCACCTTCTTTAGTAAATAGAATAAGGAACTAATAATGTAAGATAAAGTTTCAGGGGAAAAAAAGGAATCATGAAATTCTGTATATTTGGGAATATTTTGACTTCAATAATTCCAAAGCATCCATTTCCTTAGGCTCATAAAATGGCACCTGATATGTTCTATTGCATGAAACTTGTGGAAGAGACTGGAATATGTGTTGTACCTGGACGTGGATTCGGCCAAAGAGAGGGAACCCACCATTTCAGGTACAGTTTCTGCTTGTTTAAAGTCAAATTAATAGTAATAAGCGAAATGTCATCCAAATACTTTCCCTTCCGATTAAATACAAGGATTTTTATTTCAGTTTAAGTTGTCTCACTTTAAACTGGACAGTTTCTGTGGTCTGACATCTAGGCCAAAAACCTGATCTACTAGATGAGCTATTCGGGTTTCTGTGGTGTTTTCACAGCTTGCTGACATAATTTTATTCTATTTTTGTACACTGGCATTTGAAATGCCTTCTCCAGGAACACAAACAATAATAATAGCTTAGACTTTAATCTTAAAGTTGGCTATAGAATTACAAAAATTGTCCTGCATTCTTTGAGAGGAGGGTGATTAAACATTGTTTCCATATGGAGAAACTGCATTAAAAGTGCAGTATTTTCCCTATAAAACTGCTCCTTAAAAACACTGAATAACTTTTCACTTTACCAAAACAAGATGTTGAGCTAAATAATCCAATACCAAAACTGTGAACATAAACTCTGTTGCTTTTGATTCCAATAAGGAGCACTTTGCTCCAGCCAAGCCACTGATGTCTGGAATTTATCATGGAATTTAGTCTTTTTCAGTCTGAAACAAATAACAGAGGGTATCTTTAGCCTTGGTAGTTCTGCAACACAGCCAGCTGGGTGAGATATCTGGGTACATACAGCTCCAGAAAAAAACAGTAAGTCCATTCCTGCACCAGTGTGGGAAAAGCACTCTCTTCTGTAGGCCTTGCACAGTCTGCCATAAATACACCATGGGATTTTCATATCATGCAGGAGAAGGAAAAAAGGAACTAAAAACTGCAGAGTGGGATGTTGCATTGTTTTTATGCTTCTGAATTCAGTTTTCAATTTCAAAGAAAGAATGTACATTTACTCATAACTTCCCACTCCTAAAGCTCAAAAAGCTGGGTATAATTTGGCATAACTGCCCAACTATGGAAACCAACTTGCTGTTGTTTCTTACTGATGACCTTCTTTACCACTCAACAGGAAATAACAATTATTGAATTCCTATGAACTAACCAATTGAAGCAAATTGCTCTAGTTTAATAGTATAGTTCAATTAAAGTATAAATGCATGAAATAAGACAATCACATCAAAACAGGTATTAACCTTAACATGTTACTTGATGTGCCCTGAGATTAATCAAGGTCTGGGCAAGGATCACAGTTTAGTTTGTTCTGAAGATAATGTGGATTGTTTTTTTTCCTTTCTTTAAAAATTGTTTTTCAGAATGACTATTCTTCCTTCAGTAGAGAAGCTGAAGATCCTACTGGAGAAAGTGAAAGACTTCCACATAAAAGTTTCTTGAAAAATACGCATGAAACTACTGTGGCTTTTTCCCCCTTATCCCCTCCCCTTAAAAGCAAATGACAATGAACAAAGATGTGCTGAGAATGTGCTGTTCATCTAATTTAACTAAATTCAAAATAGAAAGAACCAGTCCCAGATACTGCTACAACTTACTGGAGTATTAATGTTAATGTCTCGTATAGAAGACATTGTTACACCAACTTTTTTTTTTTTAAGGGGAAGGAGAAGACTGAAGAAAGTGGTGAGAAGAAAGACTCAGTAAATGTTTTTGTGCTTTGATTGGAAGTTACATTGTGGACTTTTGACTCAAAAGGTTAGGAAAGGGAATAGATCATTAAAATTATTACTGTTATATGGGTTTTTTTACCAAATGGAAATGTCAAGATAAGTTGTTTAGCTAGGGATATGTTTCCCCTCCTAAAATTCTACTAAACAAAAATTCAAGCCCCTACATTATAGGTATTGTTTGCTTTAATTTTTGTGGTTGTTAAGTATGAAGTCTTCTCCAAATCTAATTAAGCATGTAGGTACATCATGCTTATTTTAAAAAAATCTTTGGCACATGTGTGCAGATACCTCTGAAATTCCGCTAAAAATAAATCCTGCCATTATGGCATGATCAGAATGGAATATACAGCTTTGACCAGAGGAGTGAATACAGTGTCTGCTTGAACCCTGTTTTTATGAAATTGAAACATAACGAGGAATATAATCATCTTCTTCACGTGCTGTTCAACACAAAATCCCAGCACAGGAGCACTGAACATTCCCTCTCATAACAGCTTCACGAGTCTCCTGTTAACTTTTATACACACAGTACTGTTTGAAAGCAGATGTGAGCACAGCCAGTCCTTTCAGGTAGACTGAAACACAACACACTTCCAGAACTGCCCTGTCTATGGAGAACATTTGTTTGGAACTACATGACAGAGACCCGTGGTGTGGCCAAAATCCAGCTTGAGCTGACATGTTGTTACCAGGGGAAATGCTGGGGGGGAATTTCTAAGGAAGGAAAAGGTCTTTAAAGGACAGTGTCTTGCATCAAGCATAAAGAGAATGATAGTACAGCTGACACTTAAATCTTCCACATTCATGCCACTGGCTGAATGACCCTGAGTGCTTAGTAAAGCCTGGCTCAACAAGGTTGCTATCTGGGAGTACAGCTGTATGACTCCACTAATCTATGCCAGTTTTCCTGCAAAACAAAGGACAGCTTCTGTTTCTCCAGCGCTGGAAGCTGGACACCTCCTGCTAGCTCTGATAAAAGCTAAAGGAACAGAGCTTCCAGTATTCAGATGTGAAAGCATTAGCATTTGTCAGGCTTTGGCTCAGCATTTACAGAGTTTATTCATTAAGAATATCACGTTTAATCCAGTCATTAATTTTAAGTTATTATTTACAAGTAAATTATTTTTCGTGTCTATTAGCACTTTGTTAGGCTGCCGGTGTAGCCGGTTCAACATCCTCTGCTGATCCAAGTTACTAAAGCCAAGGGCTACAGAATCACCATATGGATAAACCTGTGCCAGTTTATGATGTGTGGAAGACGAGAGGTGTTGCCAATAACTGTCCTTGCAAGAGCAGCCGTGAGTATGACACAGCGTTAGCAGTGGGTGTACTGCTCACAGTTCCTGTGAGAAGAATTTAGTCCCTGTCAGTCACCCGCCAGCGGTCCCAGGTTCACGACTGGAAATGGCACACTGCTACACAGAGTGACTGTGGAGGCTTGGAGAGAAAAAAATCGTACTTTTATCCTTGGAGAAATGCACTTGTGGGAGGACAGCAGACTGAGAATACTTATGCTGCTACTATCCATTGATAAATACAACTCTTTATCTGTTAGTATCCTTAATATGCACTAACGAAACAAATCCAGAAAGCAAAACCCTAGTAGGAGATCAGAATATTGATGTAAAAATAAGACAAACAGCACTTTCCTATCTAGGAATGTGTCCAAGTGAGATCTGGCCTTGTACTTGTAATGCAGTGTAGATTGAAATTAAGATCTAATGGTGGGAGTTAGAATTTTTTTTATATTTTTGTAAGTACAGCCTTTTCATGGGGTAGTATTTGTAATCTAAGAAGTCAATAGACTTTTTATTTGCTTTGCATTTGCACTTGAAAGTTCTTGAGAAAAATGTTAAGGTTTACAAGTTTCTAATTTAAGATGATTTACAGGTATGAAAGGCTTTTTGTTTTGTCAGGACAGCAATTCTTATACTTTTAAATCAAAATATGATGGCATAAATTGATTTTTTTCCTAAACATTCTATTATGGTGCCTTTTATGTCTGTGACATTATAAGGGATAACAATTTTTTCTTGATGCATGTCATGTGCCAGGGCAGTGATTTCTATTGTCCATCCACAATATTTATATATATTGTGATAAGGTTAATGTGCATTTTTGTGGAACAATCCTGTAAAGCTAAGAAAAGAGGCTTTATTTTCCATGTCTTTGAAATCCTTAATTAATGACAGACAATCCTTACTTTCAAATGCATGCTTCTAGGTTTGATCTTTCTACAGGTGCTCCTTATAACAGTACTGCAGATGTATGAGACTTCCAAATAATAAAGCACGTTAAAAAAGGTAATAGTTCTCTGCTAGCTGGATTGCACTATGACACATTAACCCCATGTTCAAACCAGTATTTAGTAGCATTTAGGATCCATGTACCAGATCATTAATCTCTGCATCACTTCAATACATGGACTTGAAATCTGTCCAACTGGTTACCACAGAACTATTTCCTACCATTGCAGAACTGTAAATAGGGATGGTCTTGGTTAATGCTCATAGTAATCATATAATGTGAGGAATTAGGCAGGGGTTAGGCAAGCCAGACTTCTATCTTTATAGAGAGGATCAACCAGTTAGTTGAGGCTGATCAACTCTGTCATGAAAGCTTTGGTGAGGGGTTTGTTTCATATTGTTGGTTGTTGCCTTTTAAAAAAAATCCTTACATGGTTTGTATGAGATTAAATTTAGAGGGCAACACGATCTTGTCTTTTTGCAGTGACACCTCTAGAATTACTTTAGTGATGTTTGATAATTCCAAAGAAAATGAAGTTTAGGGAAAGGGGAGTTAGTCCTGCTTCCCTAAATATATATGCATATACCAACACTGCTAAAAATGTCCTCAAAGCAGGCTGTTCTCTTCTTTGTATCTGCTATTTGAATGTTTTCTGGAACAGAAACATTTACCTTCCTTTTTTTTTTTTTTTCCTGAAAGGGGAAGGAGGGAGGTACGTTGTTTGTTTTACAAACAAAGACATGATCTGATATAAAATGCTTATGAGTTATCAGTCAGATTTTTTACAGCTTTTTTTTCAGTGACTTAGGCTGTCCCATCTGGCTCAGGAGATAAGGATACTGTGCCAGATGCATATGATACAGAAAAAACTACTACAGAAAGCTTGCAGCATTGACTATGTACGCTGTGTGAAAACCACTAGTGTTTTAAAATGTTGTCTACATTCCTTTTTATAGAGTTCCTTGGTCAAATTTGTACAAAATCCAAGATGCTCATACCTCTGGCATGATTTTTTATTTGGATGTATGTAAGATAATAGGTTTCTTCAAGGGATTCTACTTTTGAGGATATGGATTTGAATATTCAATATTAGGTGTAGTCATGCCTTTCTAATGTTCCACTTTATTACATGTTCTTTGAATCCTGTGTTCACATGATTAGAATTTACACAACCTGTAACCATTTGCATGAGGCAGAACAGGTTATTCACTTTGTTAGCTTTGAAGCTCTGCCTGCTCTGCACACTGAGCAGCAGTGAAGTGTCTAAACCCAAGCCTTGGCTCTAAAATAGGGCAGAAAGGTTTCCCAGTCGAGCAGGTTTCTCAGTACCTGGCAGCACATCCACTGCCTGCCCCAGGCCATAGACACCTTCTGGCCCTGGTCACTTCTCATCAGGGATGGGAGGATTCCCTCCTTGTGTGCCCAGATTTGCAGTGTCCACTTCAAACAAGTAACAAAACAGCACAATTTGTTCCACCAAGACCAAGCCTTGTGTGTGCATGGGTGAGCCTGCCCAGCTCTTGTCAGGGCACGAGGGTCATAGAATCACAGAATTGGTTGGAAGGGACCTTAAAGACTATCTAGTGCCAATCCCCAGCCATCCACTAGACCAGGTTGCTCAAGGCCTTATCCAACTTGGGCTTGAGCGGTGTCAGGGGTGGGGCATCCACAACCCCCTTGGCCACCCTGTGCCAGTGTCTAACCATCTTTGCAGGGAAAAATTTCTTTTTAATATCTAACCTAAATTTTTCCTCTTTCAATATGTACTAGTTACTCTTTGTCCTGTCACTACAGCACAGGATAGGATAGGATAGGATAGGATAGGATAGGATAGGATAGGATAGGATAGGATAGGATAGAATTAGGATAGGATAGGTTTTGTGCCTCTCTGTCCATCCCTGGGGCAGGGAGCACCCGCAGATCACCCTCGTCCCCTGCCCCGGGTCGTCCCATCCCCTCCCCGAGGGTGTGTCCGCCCCATCCCCTCCCCGAGGTGTGTCCGCCCGGCCCTCGGGCGGGGGCGGAGGGAGGGAGGGAGGATCCCCGCTCTCCCCGCGGTCCCGGGCTCGGTTCCCGGCGGGCTGGTCGCCATGCCCCTGAGGAAGGCCCTGGGCAAGCGGCACAGCTCGGACTCGGGCGTGGAGCCGGACCGCGGGGCGCTGCCCAAGGAGCGGGACCAGCGCCCCGGGCTGTCGCAGGAGAAGAAGGACCAGCGCCCCGCGCTCTTCCTCAGCGACTTCGACCAGCAGGGTATGGCCAGGGGCGGAGAAGCTGCCCGGGGCGAGGCGGTGCTGCCCGCCCGCCGGCGCTTCCCTGCCCGGGATGGGTGGAGGGAACAGCGGCTCCCGGTGGGAAGAGCCTCCGGGCCGGCACCGCGGTCCTCGTTCCCCGGAGTGGCTGGTGGCAGGCGCTTCGACTCCCAAGTCGAGTTTCTCCCGATAAAACGTTGTTTTAACTTTCTTTTATAATGCCATCTTCCAGCGCTTATAATTAGAAATATGTAACACACGTGGCAATAAAAGCCTGTTTTGTTTTGAAGCCAAAGAGTATGTCCAGGAGATGAAGAAGGAGCTCGATTCGCTGTTGCAAACAGCTGAGAAGGCGTTTGCAGTGGAGCTGCTGAGGATGCCGGCTGCCATCAAGAAAATGAAAAGGAAAGACGTGCTCAGTAAGTGTGCTTGGCCCTGTCCTTGCCAGGGGTGCGGACAGGCTGTATTAGGGCAGGATGTGTCTGTGTCTGGTGTGAAAAAAACCTGTGAACTTGGGGACTTTTATGAACAAGTTTGCTTTGTCTGCTGAGTATTTCAAGGTAATCAGCAGCGCTGTTACCCTGCAGATGCTCACTGAGCACTCCTGTTCAAATAGACTGATCTTTGTAAAACTGGGTGTAGAATTAGTGTGTGTATAGAGACAGGAGGGTTTTTATGTGTGCTCTTAAATAGTCTCATTTAAAGTCTGAAGGACAAGGAATAATTACAAACCTAGCGTTTTCTGTGCATGAAAATGTCAGTGCTTTTGTCCATCTGACTCTGTCAATCCCAGCTACAGAGATTTTTTTTGTCTTTGTCAGTTTGAAGTCTTTTACTACTGAGCCTTTCTCAGCTAGTTGTTCACCTGTGCTGATGAGCAAGCAAGTTTAATTTTAACTCCCATTTATGCAGTGGTTTTAAGATGTGGTGTACACTCAGCCTCAGATATATATTCTGGTGAGAACTGATGATTTTGGAATCTACCTTGCAGCTGGAAATTGCAGGGGCCACACAAAGATCAAACTTAAGACTCTTGATGAACTTGAGTTTACCATAAGCCTGAACATGTATTTCAGTGTTGTTCTTGAGAAACTTCTGCCTAAAAGCATTAGCCTTCTGCAGTACAATGTGTGTGTGTGTTCTTCTTGCAATTCAAGTTATATACTATGTGACTACACTCAGTATCCTTTCAAAGATTAAACATACTGAAATTTTCATGGTTCTGCAGGATGATTGTTGTTCTGCATGACTTGAATCTTGTTCCAATGCAACATGTATGCTAACTAAGGTTAACTATTTAAGCCACTGTAATCCTGAATTACTTGTTCTGCTTCATAGGCCGTAAGATAAAAACTATGCAAGTAATAGTATCTAAACAAGTTACACTTTCTCGAGTTACAGATTTGCAAGGAGGGGAGGAAGTGGCTCTTGCTGCTGCAGTGGTAAGTGTGTGTTTTCAAATTTTGTGACAGTTTAAAGAATAGAATTCTTCTGTCTCTGCTGTAAATATTTCAGACAAAATATTTTGTTTGGCTGTGTGTTTAAATAGAAGATTATATGAAAAGACTAGACAGCCAGTCACAGTGCAGTTATGAACACTACCTAAATTTTAAGGCCATCTGTTGACAGAAATCCAGATGTTTCTGAAAAAATAAACTGGTGTTTATCCAGTCCCACTTCTGTCACTTGCTTTCATGTAACACAACATTCATCTACTGGGCAAAATCTGTTGACCTCCCTTGTTGTATAAAACACTTTTTTTCAGACTGACTGCTCTCTAGAAGACATACCAAATCCGAAACTGGTGAGGACCAACAGCAAAAAAGGCAAGTCAATCCATTAATACACAGCTTGTGGTTCTTAAATTTTCTTTCTTTTATTGGTTTAAACTAAGCATTTCTAAAGGGAATGTTAAGCCTGAAGAATACAAGAGAGGAAAGTGTGTAACAGTTTCCCCCAGCATTCAGTGTGGAGGATCACAAGTTATGCTACTGCTGAGGTACTTGAAAGTATCCTGCCTTTTGGATTTATCATGGAAAATGGAGAGAACAGATAGATTTAAGTGCCTTGTCAGTGCTTTACAGTATAGCAGAAGACCTAGGGAAGTCACCCCTCTTTTCTTGCTTCCCCTTTGACCCTTTGCCCACTGAGCTTTGTAAGAAAAACACCATTTTTCTTCACATCCCAATATATGCAATAAGGAGGACACTGAGATGGAATTCTGTTTTGTCTGGGAGTTAAGGGATTATCTGGTGTCTTTTAACTGCCCTGTGTGTCCCAGAGTCTGCAAGGAACAGACACAGTTTGTTTTGAAGTGTGTCCCAGGTGAATGACCACTGGAGAGCAACAGTGAAATGAAACTGTCAGTGGGGAAAAAGGCTTTAGACACAAGCCTGAAGTGGTGTTTTGTGCTCTTCAGGAGATTTTTATTTTCCTTGTCTTGCTAATACATTTCTAGTTAAGGTAACTACAATTGTGGAATATGAAGATGCCAAGCACAGTTCTGCAAAGAAAGTAACTAAAAAAGTAAGTCTTTTTTTTTTATATTTAAAAAACATAAGGGCTTAGTCAGTTTTGACCTGCCATGAAACCGGCCAGATCCATGACCAGGCAGGCCAGTGACCTGCTGCTTTTTGGAAAAATCTGTTGTTTTAAATTTAACGTATTTTAAGTTAAGCAAGGCTAAACAGTATAGTAAATAGTTTCATAATGAAATATAGTATCTGCACTGGTAGTGACTAATTCACACAGACTTGCAAATACTGGCAGAGTTATTCTCTCAACTTGTCAATGAGTCTTGAAGCTTTGAGGAACCATTTTTTGTTGAAACTTCTTTTTTAAAAAAAACCTTCCTGTTTTAATTAATTCTTTTCTATATTTGAATGACTAGTGCCTTCTTTCCATCTTGATCTCTAAACCAAATCAAGTATTAATTTTACCACCTCAGTCTGTCTGTGCAAAGTAGCTCCTCAGCCAGGCGCTGAAATATGTAGCAAGATGACAACAAAGACAAAAAAGATTCTATGCAGAGGTAAAGGCATTAGTTGTAAGGTTTAAAATTTGGAAGGTGTATATATGAGACAGTTGCACGGAACTTCAGTGTGAATATGTTTTGACAGTATGAAACTCCTTTTAGAATGCATATTTGCCATTTTGTACATATGTAGAACTACATGGAAGGCAGCACTGTGGGGCTTAACTGCTCTTTTCCCACAGGGAATTCTTACAGTATTGTTTCCTGCAAATACCTATCACTTTGCTCGAATGCCACTTCTTTTAACTGCAGTCTTACATATACATTTTCAGATTTCCAAAACCAAGTCGTTGGTTTCATTGGCCTCTGGTTTAAATGGCAAACTGAACCCTCTTTCTGGGTAAGACTGACCTTTGATAGCTTATTTAACTCACCTAAACTTGTGAATGCTGAATAAAATTATTTTCAAATAAAATAGCTGAGATCTGAGCCCAACAGGAATACATCTGATAAGGATGTCTTCCCTGAGTGAGTGAGATGCACCGTGGTTATGTGAACCCTGGACAAAAAAGCACCTCTAGCTGATGAAGGCAGGGAGTTGTATCTCTGAATGGTGCAGAGTTCTGAGCTTAGGGAATCAGTCTAGATTTCCAAACAATACTTAATGGAAGAGAACATGTAAGGAAAGCATCTTTGCTCTGTTAGGATTAATAAATTGTTCTGTAATAAACACTGTTTGGTTATTGCAGCCCTCTCTTACCTACTAACATCAATTAATTCTTTTGTCCCTGTATGTTGTTGGGTCCCATGATAACAGGTTTACCTCAGGAGGGCTTTTTTACATGTGTATTCACTAGATCTCTGTCCTGGAGCACTCCCTAATCCATCCTCTAACCCACTGTCTGTTTATCTCCATCCTAGCTAAACCTCCATATTAGAAGTAGATGAGGAGGAATAAATAAAAATAATAATAAAACAAGAACAAAAACCAACCAACCAAAACCACCAAAAAATACAAAACTGATAATTTTTTTTGAGTTTGTTAACATCCTTTTGCAAGTCACGCTGGCAGAAGAGTAAAGTCTCTTACTTCTCATTGCAGTGGTACAAATCTCAGAGCCACTCCAAAGGTACCCAACAGGTAAGGGGTTTTTGACTTGTTCTTAACAATTAATTTTGTTAAATAGCACAGAGTTTCACAGGATATTCTGAGTTGGGAGGGACCCACAGGGATCATCGAGTCCAACTCTTGAGTAAATGGCCCATACAGGGATCAAACCCATAGCCTTGGCATTATTAGCATCATGCTTTAATCAGATGAGCCAAGACACTATATCTACATTATTATCAATCTAGATATTAATCATCATCAATCCAGATGTAATAGATCTTCATGGTCTGCCCCTAAATTTGACAGTGGGGATGTCAACCAGTTACACCTCCTGCTTTGAGTGTGGGTGTTAACTTGCATTCTCACGGAGGCACAGGATCTGATGTCCTACCTAAAGTTAGTTTAAAAAAAAATGTATTAAGAGTATAAATTCTATTCTCACAATTTAAGGGTTTACAGCTCAAACTTGTTTTCACAGGCCAGCCTTGATTAACTGTCACCAATACTGCTGTATTAAAAAAATAAAGCAACCCCCACAAGCCCCAAATACACTGATAATCAGTTCTTTGCATATCGAACAGTTAAGGCTTTCAGTTAATATCATTCTCCATACACTAGAGAGATTGGTTTTGGCTCAAGTCACCAGTTGAAGTGAGAGGATGAGTAACTTAAATGGGTCCTAAAACCAGCAACTGGCTCAGTTTCACCTTGGCCTGATATAAATGTCAAAGGCTTGTTTCCATGTAGAACATACCCATTTTTTAGGCAGAGTAAGAACAATTGTGTAATGAAAGCTTAGGAATTCTGTATGGCGTAAGGTATGCCCTGTACCTCTGAGAGCAAGCAGCTCTGGAATTTATTGATCTCTCTCTCTGTAGCAGACACAGCACATGTCTTATCTTGAGCCCTGGGCATGAAGTTTCCTCTTTCCCAAACTGTAAACATTCACTGCTGGTATTGGAGAGTGGATATTCTTGTTACTGAGTGGTCCAAATGTCAGGTTGCTCCCTGGCCTGTAACAGGCTCAGAAGGTTATTGCAGTGTCAGGGGCATAAAACATTACCCAGTGAATGCTGCTGATGGTTGGATTTCCGGGAGTCTTGTGGTAGAACTGGACAAATTTAAAGCTGACTGCCTTTCCCTGAGGTCTATTTCCTACTACTTGGATTTGACTGAAAATTTCCAGCAGACCATAGGAAGTTAGTTAAGCTCAGACTAACATCTTTATTGTATTCTAGTGCTGGATTACAACAGACTGTCTCAAGAACTTTACCTACCCGTGGAAGAGTTCAAGGCATGTTAAAAAGAAGTAAATCAGTACCCCCAAATAAACCAGTTCCATTTGTAAACATTCCCCTGGCTGATGGACAGGTATATATATATTTTTTAAACATTTTCAACTTACAGTAATTTATCAGTGTGAATACTCTGATAGTGATAGCTCATTATTCCTGAATGAGATGCTGCTAAACAAAAGGAAAATTGGTTAGCAAAAGTTTTGCAGTGTAGCACAATTTTCAGAGAAGCTGGGCATGAGAATAAAAACTTTCAGAGTAACTTTTAAAACTCTTTCTTCTCTTCACATTTAGACACTCTGTACAGCTGGTGGAGACCTCCACAATATTGATGTGCAGCTACTGAACAAGGATACAGTACAGCACATTCATAACTTGGTGGTAAGCTTAAACTAGTGGGCTTAGACTAGTAGACACCTAGTCCCGAGTTTTCATGTGAGATACTCTCATGAATGTAAATTCTAAGTGCTTTAACTCTTTGGAGTTTAAGACTCAATGGGTTGCCATAAATTGGGAGGGAGGAAGAGGGAGAGAGAGAACTGCTGCACATGGACCACCTGTAAGAGTAAATGCCCTTGAAAAGGCACGTGCAGTTTGGTAATGGCCTGGGGGACCACAGGAGCATAAACTCTTCCTTCTGTGTTGCTCTGGTGTCTCTCCTACCACGTGAGCAAAGTGCCATTCTCTTATCTCATATTCACAAAGGCTAACGAAGCTACAGCCAAGTTTTGAATCTTGTTATAATCTGCTATGCTGCGTCCCTTGCTCAGTAAGGACTACACACCTGTTAATTCTCTGCTGCAATTGCATAGGAACTGCCTTACCTTTGATTGAGGTTTTGAAGCAAAAGGAAGTGGAAGCAGAAACTTTGTAGCACATAGTGCCCCACTCCTCTGAAGTTGAGGGTACCTGGGTGTAGTTTGAAGCAATGGAAATCCATCCAGACATGAGAAATATTAACCAGTTTACAGTTGTGCAGGTATTGAGACTTCAGTGCAGCTATTTGAGTTAAAATAAAGGTCTGGAAGCTGTTCTTTTATAACATGGCCCTGCTGGGGGGGATGGAAGGAGTGAGGATTCACTGCTTGCTTTAGCAAGAGCAACATTTTCTTCTTCCAAGATCTGTTGGGTGGCTTGAACTGAAACGATTTTTCCCCCCCCTCAGAGTGAGCTGACTGTACTCTGTGGAAAGGCAACAGCTAAACCAAGTTAATGGAACTGCCTTGTGCCCACAGGACATTGGTGACAGCTCTTGCATGCTGCCTCGGAAGTGTTTAGATAATGTGTTATGTTTTAATAAAGCTGTATACTGCCCAGTAAATGTTTTTGTAAGCTTTTATATCATGTGATGTGTCTTATTAAGCTCTGTTATCTCTGTGAAGGATACCAAAGCAGAAGAAAATGCTACTTTTTCAAGTCCTCTGTAAAAGGCTTAAAATCTAACAGCAGTTCACAGTAAAATGAACAGTAATAGGTTAGAGGTAGGAAGTAAGTTTGAACTCTGATATTCTAAACAGGACTCTGTTTTTTTACATAACTATTCATAAACTTCTCCTTTAGATTATACATGAAGTGTACAGAACATTCACAAATAGTTAGTCAGGCAGTTCTCAATAGTTTAACCTGAATTAACATCCATTTTCCATTGAATTAATCATGTGGTATCAGCTTTTGATTATTGCAGGCACATGGACACTTCAACATGAACTGTTCACTCCCGTACTGCACTGAGGTAAACCTGCAGTTTTTCAAGTGGTTAGAAAAGGCAGTGCTGGGCATGTTTTGCAACAGGCCAACACACCTCTGTGGGTCCCTCACCATTCTGATGCTGCTGGTGAGAGCCTAAATTAATGCTATCTCAGGACTTGAGGAGAACTAGCCTGAATTACAGTGATCAATTCCTCCTCCACCTTCCACTTCAGCACTCTATCTGAAATCCCTTCCTCTCTTACCCCTCAAAAAACACTTTGAAAGGAAATTAAAAGTTTAGAATATTACTCTATTTTTCAAGGAGGTGCATCTTAAAGCTAGTACTTAAAAGCAGAAGACAGGTGTTGTAATTGTTTAAGCATTACAGGTTAAAGTGGTTGACTTCTTGGAGCAATCAGTCAGGAGAAAGGATCAGCATGTAACCACAGCTTCACAAAAAGCAACCCAAAGTTTTAATAAATGAAAATAAAAGATCCACCAGAGAATGCCACAGCATAAGTCAATACTGAAATACAGATCAAACAGTATTTATTTTTGCTTCATTTTTAGAGTCTATAACAAGAATGTTCAGCAACACTCAAATGCCAATGCCTACCCAAGCACATGGAAACCCCTGGAGTTTGTCCCTCCAACCTCATTGGTAAAATGTCAACAACTATCAGAGCAATAACTAAACAAGTCACACTTCAGATTTGTAAAGAAAAGTAGAGCTTCAACTTTCTCACTTAAACAGGGAGAGAAACCTTGCTATAGAGAGGCAGCTTACCAATCCAACATTGTTCATGCACAACATTCCTTAATTAAGGTCACATTTTTGCCTTGTTGGGGCATTTTTACCAATTCAAAGTAACAGAACTGAAGCCAGAGAACTTAATATCTTCATAATTAAAACAAAGTGCAAACTACTAAGAAAGTAACAAAACCATCTACATTTATTATGTTTCCAGGTCAAACTTTTTTTTTTTTAAACTGGAAACATTTCTCTAGGAAGTGAGGCTGAATCAGGCTTTGAGTAGGATTCAAAGGCTAAAAGAAAAACACCATTATTTCAGAATATAAGCATCCCCATTTAAATGTTTTCTTATCTTCAAACTGAATTCGGATATCCTTGTGTTTTCTTCACACAAAGGGGACGTAGCTGCAACCTTCCCTGTGCCCATTTAGTCATGTTTCATTTCAGGAAAAGACTTTTACGTGGCACACAATTGTTACCTAACCTTAGCTTAGTCTTAAAGCAGCTTCAGCCTCCCTATGTTTACAAAATGTCTATCATCTACATAGTCTCCTCGTACACAGACTAGTTAAAGCCACTGGAAAAGTAAGAGTTACAAGGCAAAAGAAATATATTATACACCAACTGCTTTTATTTCATTTCAGAAACCGTTCACAAGGTGGTAGAAAAAAAAACTTACAACCACTTCTAATTCAGTCTTTCATTGTTCCCAGTCAGCTCTAAACCCATTATGTGCAAAGCCCATTTATTACCATGCATCTAGATGATAGATACAGGCTATGAAATTCTTGATTCTACTTGTAGCAGCTTATGCAGGTGCAGCCAAATACCAAGCCTCAGGACAAATTGTACACAAACTTTACAATGTAGAATTTGAATTTAAAATATGAAACTTAAAATCTACACAAAACTGATAAAAATCAAGCACAGATACGAGGACAAACTTAAAACCCATGTGAAAAGGAGTCTTGTCTTCCTTTCAAGTGCTTTATTCTGCTACACAGTCAAAATGAAGATGTAAGCTTGTGGTTAGTTTAAATTACACTCTGTAGATACTATAGACCAATTTAAAAGTTACACATACAGCAATAGATGTCCATTGGTTCATCTGGATTACTTATACAATCCAGCTGGATTGTTGAAAACAAGTCAGGCAAAATTTGAAAGAAAATCCTTGTGCAACTTTTTAGACAAATGTTTACTGATGGGCACACTGTACCCCAGGTCCATGATGGCTGCTTTCTTCATCAGAACTATCATTATAAGCTTCACGTCTCTGACCACCACCTGAACCACGAGTGGTATCAAATTCTTGAAGATCTACCTCTTCTGCATCACCAATTACATTTGGAAATTCTGGTCTAGCTGGCAGAAGATCTTCAAGTTCCTGCCCCGAAAAAAGAAATGCATTCAGTATTGCACCTACAACTGCTGCGTAAAGTGACCGGTTTGCCACAACTTCAAGACACCTCACAGAGCAGGTTTGGTTTAGAAGTCTAAGCAGATGAAAGCCCTGAAGTGCAGACTCATTTGAAAGTATTTGTATCAACTGGGAGACACCACGGAAAGGAAACCAACAGCTCGACATATCAACCAAAAGTGCAATCAGTAAATACAGTTGCACTCTGACAACTTATCACACAGCAACAGAGAGATTCTTCCTCCTGCCTTCGTCTGCATAACATCTGCACAGCTCTCAAATACAGTTAAATAAATTCTTATTCCAGTGAGTAATTCCAAGTAACACGTTGCCCATAAAAAAGGTTAAAAGAACAATTGTACTTGCATCTAAATTTAAGCACTGAAAGCAAGCACGTGAGGTACAACACATGCCCTTAGCACACATTGTCAAATAAGACACCACAGTTATGCTGGAAAAACTACTTACTGAAAGCTTTTCTGGGCTAATCCAGTTATTTTCAGGAAACTGAACGTCAAATTTAATGTAAAGATCCCCCTTCTCAAAAGGATTGCGATACTGTGGCATTCCTTCACCTCTGACTACACGGACACAACCTGGAATTCAAAGAGAAGTAAGCTGGAAAGTGCTACTGCAGAACCATCATCTCCACATAATTCTCTTAGTTTTCCTTGCTTAGGTTCAGTTAACAGGACAAGAATGGGATTAAGTGTTAAAGCATCGCAAAAGCATAGTCAGAGAAATCCTCATCAGGCCAAGCTTACCTGGTTCAATTACTTTTCCAGGAGGATATTTAACCACAATCTGACGTCCATCAAGGTGCTTAAATGTGAACTGAAACCCACACAGTGCTTCAACAAGTCCAATCTTGTGTGTCATATGCAAATCATTCACATCTCGCTGGAACACCTGAAAAACAAAAACAGATGTCTTTTCTAGTCCTATAATCATAACTCCACCAGGTTCGTTATTTAATAAGTTCATTATTATTTATCCTTAAAATTCAATGTCAGAGCAACAGCCTTTGTATAAGTTAACTTGATTCTGTTAATTCAGACAGCTTCACGAGCTTAGAAAGTTTGTGCCTGACACAAGTGTCATCTAAGATAAGGCAAACCACACTACATGCTGTGAGCTAAGGGTCAAATTAAACAAGGCCTGTATAGCAGCTCTGCTCTTTTACCCCCAACAACTTCCACACAGCAACACATCAACAAAAGTTACAACAGTACTTCCCCTTCACTTAAGTATATAAACCACATCTCTGTTTCCCAACTTTTATTTTGTCATCATGCATATCTGCTTTAGCAAGCTGGATCTGCAGCAGGACTTCAATCAGTTAGTCCACAGATGTCAGAAGTGATCTTTAAGCCATACTGCTCAAGATTCTTAATCAGAGTAAATCTAAGGTTTATTCATTGGCAGAACCATGACTGCCACCTCACGGAAAATTTTAAAAACATTAGAAGTCTATCTAGTTTTACTCTCTAGGACAAAGTACAGACCAACAGATTAGCAGTCCTTGACACAGCTTTGAAAAATCTTACAAAGTACCTAATTATCAGCTAACCAACATTATATCCTTAATAGATGACCCCCCCCCCGAGTATAACATGTCAACTACTTCTTATTTCATCATAGTAATACCTGGCATTTTTAAACAAAAGCGGTCAAAAAAAAAAAAAGCGCAGTCACCTCAACTCTGCCCCAAGAGAGTTTTAACAGAAAGCGATAAATTGCCATATTTAATTCCAAAGTGCAACCTATACACTCCAGAATACAGTGAGCACAATTCTAGTATAAAATAATAATGCTTCTGCTTTGTTAAGTGAATCAGCAACATCACCATTTTGTGTTATTTCCAGAACCACAGTGACAGACACAAAAAGCACCATCTGGGGATTTTATCAGGAGTTCCCTGCCATGTCACAAGACATTCAAAAAAGCAACATTTAGCATTTTGTTAGTGTCACAAGCAAAGCAGATTAAAGTTAACATCCTGAATAGCTCTTCACTGCATCTACTGCATCAAAGTCACTCTGAGCTTATCTGAGAAAGTACCTTTTATTAGCAGTAGGAAACACCAGAATCTGCCTGTTTTCTGGCTAAGGACTTGCAGAGTTTTCTCTGGCTCACCATGAAAGCCACATTACATGCTATAAATTTATTAAAAGCTACTCACCATCTCTCCCAGAGCTCCAACTATATGAATTACTTTAAATGAATGGCCATCTATACAACTTAAATATTAACAACTAGGATAAAGGGCATTTAAAAGATAAAAGCATTACCTCATTCTCCTTTTCTTGGAGCAAAAGGACAATATCGCCTGGTTCCACACCTGGAGCCTGATCTGCTTCTCCACTGAATGTAATTCTTTGTCCATGTTTCATGCCTTTGTCTACATGGACTTCAAGTATTTTTACCTCCTTGATCACCTTCTTCCCTTCACATTTTTTACAGCGGTCTTTTTCATTAATTACTTCACCTAAATAAAGACAATTTTTGAGTTCAGAGATTTCCACATAATTGCATCCAACTCTGAAGAAAAACTGTTTGAAAGCAGGCTGAAGAATTCATGCAACACAACTAGCGAGTTAGATGTTGCTTTATGAATTCCTCACAAGAGGAAATCCAGGCTCCATTTACCCTAGCTGGGAGAGAGGGAAAGAAGGAAAAAGAAAAAAGCTGGGGTGTCAGTAAATAACAGATACACATAACCTTCCAAGCTGTCTTATCAAGGATTTTGAAAAATGGTAAACCAAGACTTTGTGTTCCTTGAGTCCTTACCATTCAACTTACTACCCTGAAAATAAATAAAAAGCCTATTTTCCCATTTCTTGTTATGCTAGGGATAACATAAGCTAAAGCCACACTGAAGCAACTCTTTCTCCCTTAAAACTCAGAATACAAATTTCAAAATATTTCAATGAATTTAGGAAGCTTAGTTCCACTTCTGTTAAAAACAGTGAAAAAGGATTACTGGATTTTGTTCCCTGCCTGCCCCATTTCCCAGTACTGTGTAAATGCATCCAGCAGGAGTCTTGCACACAAAACATGGGAAGAGAGCTGGTCAAATCAGTTTCGTGCAAGAGCAATATAAAGGTTTTCCCACAGAAACAATCTAATATTTTCTGACACATAAGGGCTTTCACCTCTATATCTGAAACTCTGAGTAGTTTTTCATATTATCTGTGATCTCTAGAAAGGTAATTACTGTTTCCAGCAAACTGAAGGATGACGAACCAAAATGGCTTCAAGGTTCTCTTCTACCTCACCTTTGTCAAGTGAGCTGTTGTCTTTGTACACAATAACCAAAGGATTATGGCACACACACTGCACAGCTTCAGTACTAAGTGCCACAAGCAGAAGCACTTAGTTTAAAACATTGAACTTTCCAGCTTAAACTACCTTTCTGTGAAACACAGCACAACGTCATGATACAGTTGAAACTGCTAAATATGTAGGTTAGGTATGTGAAATGATAAAGACAACACCATTTATGAGACATTTTGACTAGTCACAAAATACAACTCTTTTTACTCATCACAACACTCAGAAATTACAATCATCCACAGGGTGATGTTACTACTCTGCAAACTGCAGAAGACCTAAAAAGAAATCACACTAAGTTCAGATCATGTGCTGAGCTTGTTCCCCTCAAACAGAACCAATTCAGCCAAAGATATCTTCTTAATTTGAAGAAGTTAAAAATTCAATTTTAGGTTTCCATTTTTAACCTAAAGCTGTCCTTGGATATTAGGAGGTGCAAAAAGACAAGTAGTTCCTAAACCAGCAATATCTTGGTTTTTAATTTAACACAAGAATAAGAGCAATAAGTAATACCCACACCTCAGTGTTTTTAAAAACAATCAATCCCTGTTGTTCAAGCTTCTAAGCTGCTTTTCAGCACTAAACAGTGTAAATCTTGCTGCTGTTCTGAGTAAAATGATTCCTCCATGTTGACACCAGACAGAGACACAGCTGAGTAGATGGGGGCAGAACTGTCCTGGATAAGTTCCTCCTGAGACTTAAGCAGGAGGTTGAATCCAACCGCACACATTTAGCAGCAGAGCACAGCTTGGCCTACCTTCTCCATTGCAGTCAGAGCACACAGACTGCATCTGCTGAACCATCCCGGGGGCCAGCTGTCGGATCATGATACGGACTCCTCTGCCCCGGCACGCGTTACACTTCTGAACAGATCCAGCCTTCCCTCCCTGCCTGCAATGGAAACCACCAGTTGCATGGAAAGTTAGTTTTTCAGAAACATACAACCAAAAAAACACCCTCCATCAGAAGGTTAACGTGCCTCCATGCCTAACTGCACTGCCAATTAGAATTAAGTTCTTTCCTCTCCCACCCGTCCCCCAGACAAAGCCCTTGAATAGTTCCAGTTCCATCAACAATATCATTCAAGTTCAACAATTTGCTAGTCTGAAAGCAGGCTCCAGTAAGTCAAATACTGATAAAGATCTGACACAGGAGATCCTTCATTACACTATCTGCCAACAAAGCAGAGAACTCAAAAATACAAACAAACTTACCCATTACATGCACTACAAAGGACATTCTTGCTAAGTTGTAGTTTAGTTGTCTTTCCATTATACAGATCTTCTAAAGAGACTCTATAAAATAAAACATTTCGCTTGGGTTATCAATTAACAATTTATTTTCCTCATGTAATTACAATACTTGCCTAGGACAAATGAAAGAAAAATAAAACTTCATAAAAAGATTAAATCTGCTATTAAAATATTATTTTAAAGCACCATTTTGGCTTTCACGAGGAGTTACGAAAAAAAATATTCCATGCATGTCAATATACACTTGTAAACCTAAACACAGTTTCAGAGAAAAGCTGTAATTTAATCAGAAGAAACCAGATAAGACTGCTTGTGTTTCTCAACAGGAAACAAGCTGATTTAGCATTTAGGTGTTATTATACAGTCATAATTAATTATTATTTGTAGTTCTACCAGGCAGGTGAGACAGTCCAGACAATATTTATGGCATGAATATGTAAGAACACATTCAGAATAATTACTACCGTACTGGCTTTCCACACAAGAGAGTTTAGTGAGGTGGGATTAGCATGTCCTCAAGGCCACTTAATCCCTTAGACTTGTTCATGTTTTAATTTTTTTAGAAGCTCTTGAACACACGATCAAACTCCAATAACCTTTATATACTGCTAGAAGATTACATACACATACTTAGTGTTTCTCCTATGAGGATTTGTTGGTGGATAGAAATTGCAACTCAATGTATAGAGAAAAGGTTGCTTGGCATCAGTGTTTACAAATAACAACAAAACCAAAGCTAATTAATAATATACTAGCTGCTAAACAAAGCATGTAAAATCAAACAGATTTTACTAAGCATGGTTTGCCGACCACAGGAAAGACGTAGCTTAACTTAAGAACTTAGAAAGGACCAGCTCAGCAAGCAAAAAGCCAGCCATGACTGCAGGAAGAGATCTACAAAACACAATTAGATGTGACATTCCAGAACCGCTTTGAAAAAAAGCCAAACCAAAACCAAACCTGCCACACTTTTCCATTAATTATGAAGTTCAGCTGCAGTTCCAGCTGGTACTGGACTATGAATGCAAGTCAACTTAAGTCTTTACAGAGCACCTCCACTTTTTTAAGAATCCAGCTAGTGAGTAATACTTAGTTGTTGAAGGTTTTTTCAGATAAGAACTATCAAACATAGTTAAGGAGCAAATCAAAGGAAAATAAAGTTAAAGAAGTACATAAATTCTAATAACCTGGCAAATCAAATTATCAGGTTAATACATGGTTATACAGATTAACCAACCATTGGTAACTCCACTGAGCACCTCCTGCTCTACACACAACATGCAGGTCTGAAAACCACTGCAGACAGCAGAGCATCTTAACTGAGAAGCACATCAAGAACAGAAACCAGCAGAGTCAACTACTGATCAGGAAAGCCTGGAAGTACAAACCGCAGCATCAAGATACTCACTTGAGTGGATGCATCATATCTTCTCCTCTTCTTCTACCATTACGACTTCTACTCTGACCACCCATGAAATTGAACAATCCACCACCAAAGATATGGGAGAAAATATCGTCCATTCCACTGCTTCCACTGCCTTCTCGGAGACCCTGCTCTCCATATCTATCATATAACTCACGTTTCTCCGGATTTGACAACACTTCATAGGCAAAGCTTATTTCTTTGAACTAGAAGAGGAACAGAGTCAAAACAGTGCACAGTAATTTAGAACTTCAAGGAAGTATTTTACTTGTTTCTTGCCCAGCATGAACATCCACCAATTATGGAACAGCTTTTCACCTTTCTTCTAATATAACTTATTCTAAGCAAGACTTAAAAGTCAAAACTTGGGCTTAGTTGTCACTTAGTTGTGCTACTCCTTACCATAAAATAAGACATTTTACTGCAAAACTTGGTTGGCTTTATTCTTTACTGTGCTTAGAATAAGACAACATTATTTACAAATAAAAAAAAAAAAGAAAACCCCCCAAGTACCCGAGACTGCAGAAGCCAACAGGGAAAATACCCAACAGAGCTACATACTAATGGCAAAGACTTCAAGATATGTCAGGCACTTAAAATACACTAACAATTAAGTAACTTACTAAAATGTATATTAATGTGTTTGTCCTTCTAAAAAATTAGTATCTCTTCACAGTCATCTCTGCTCACCCCTAAGCAGCCATCACAACTTCAATTTTGTTAAAGATAATCAGCTGAGTCAACCTAATTGACAATTTTTAAATTGCTTTTAGCATAACAAATCTAACTGAACCTTCCCACATATGTAATTTGTTTTACGCTGCAGCAGTTTCAAGAACCTCTACAACATACACTTGTCCGTGCTGGAAAAACTTGGAAAACCGACTGCCTTTTTCAAATACCTACATAGATGCCAATGCCAGCTGACACCATCTCAGCAGACAAAGAGAGGCAGATTTCTCCTCAGCATTACCTTCTCAACCAGTTTGACTCAGCCAACTGCTGCATTTTGTCATGAGCCACACTGGCAGATTTTGAGACTGGGAAAAAAGTTGACTAGACAAGGTTCCCTCTCACAGTTATTATTTCTGAACAAATTGAACAGCAAGCCCCCAACACCTGCACTTTGTTCCTTAGATGTTGCTGTAGTAGCAAACTTAAGGCATTTAAAAAAAAAAAAAAAGTTGTCTTACTTTGTCGCCTGCATTTGGATTCTTATCAGGATGGTATTCTTTAGCCAGCTTTCTGTATGCCTAGTTGAAAAAGGTAGAAAATTAGTTTAAATTTCAATTAATTAGTTCTTTTCTAAGAAACTCAAGTAATGTCCCCAAAAAGAAAGAAAATCCTAATAAATCAAAATGAAAAAGTTCTAGTGCTTCAAAATCACTCACACATTGAAATGATATATAAAAACATTCTGACATTGCTACATGCATAAATTAATTACATTTGGATTTAAACACAGCTATAGCACACAATAGCTAGAACTAGTTTTTCTGCTTCTCTTCATTAGCTTCCAGGAAGAATCCCACTGGACTTATATTAAAAATACTTACTCTAGAGAACCCACTCAAAATCCGTAACACAACAGCAAATTTCAGCCCGTTTGTCTTTCCCCTCAATCACAGCAGTAACTAACAACAAAATGGCTGCCTCAGCTTCTCATTCAACCCTACAACCACTCCTCACAACTATCACTTTATTCTTCCTTACCTATCAATAATGGAACATTTCATCTCACTTTCAACTAAGTACATGAGTTACATGTGCAGAAATGTATATATTTATTTAACTTCACTGTTCTAAAACAGCATGAGGAACAAGTACAGCCAAATACCCAGAAGAAATTTTTCAGAATGTCTTTTTTGAGCAGCGCTTTGACTCCCAGGATCATCACTTGCTCTTCAGCAGCACTTCATCTGTTCCACTTACACTTCGGAGGACCAAATCAAATTAACACAACAGGCAGAGACTGTTCCTACCATTTGAGTTTCTGACAGTAAGGACCACAACCCTTCCCCCACTTCAGCTCAAAGCCCCTCAGAAACAACCAAGGAACAGATATTAACAAGTTACGTTGTATACACTCTTTTATTCTCTGAATTATACCTCTTTTAAAAAGCTACAGTGATGCAATTGCAAAAACTCTGAAACATCAGTTCTTAGAGTGGACTTTCCAAAGGCTTTATTTCTGTATAACTGAGCACCTAAACTAACTCTTTAGAACTACGGTGTTAAGAGAGCTTTACACACAAAGCTTTACAGAGATCATAACTTTACAACTTTTGGACAAGTAAATTTTCTTTTTCCATATCTGCACGGTTACTTCGCTTTACTGATTTTATCTTGAAACACTTTGTACTTCTGCATGCAAACAATCAAGAAATGAAGCTTGATAAAGAACTAATGAAATAAAACCAGAATGTTGATATTAGAAGCTAAATATTCTGAACCATAGTAAATATAAAGAACAAAAATCACATGTCTTCAGGACAAACTACCCATCAGTAACAGAGCCTAACTGTCCACAAATCTATGCATTCTGTAAAAATGGATTTCCCCCACATATTTTAAGGAGTCTAGCCAAGAAAAAAACCAAAACACCACTGAACTGATAACCTAAATAACATTACCCAATCAGGAAGAAAGGAGCTCACACGGTGATCTTCAAAAAGATGTCTCTTTGCTGATAACAGCATTCCAGGCCAGAGCAATTTTTACAACTACCCATAGCCCTAAAGGAAGCCACCACTATTCATTTAATCAGAAACAGATCCACAATCAAGGTCTACACTGGCAACATATTATAATATGAATAAAAGCTAATTTAACTAGTGTTAAAACCTATTCTCTCAGCTTCTTTTGACTGAGATACCAACTATTTGTCTTCTCTTTTCTATGCTGTTCTAAAATACTAGATTTTAGCATCCATGAAACCTCTCAATGACGGTAACACATAGATGAAGTCCTTGCTGTAGCAGTTGGAAACTTTACATTCCATGATTAGTTTAACCTGTAGTAATTAATACTGAGCAGAGCAGGCTACCCTAGTGGAAAATCTGTCCCGAGTTTTTCGTTCTTACAGGGCACGGATATATTTAAGAGAGTTCTGTAAAAAAAATACAATACTCTCCTGGGCAGTGCTGTACAGCAAGCACAACCTTCCATCTCCAGCACTATATTTCAACACTGCAATCGCCGATCCCTGCACAAATGAGGCTGCCGCGAGCATGCCGGGTAAGGCGCAGTTGTTGGTGCCAGCACCACCCACCCGCGGAAGCCACTGCGAGTGAACTGTCTGGTTCATTCTCCTCCCTCACGTGTGAACGGTCATTACGGCCCTCCACAAAAAAAGTGCTTCATACGCTACAGGGTGCGATCGCTGTGGTGATGACCCGGCTGCGAGCTCTCACCTCCGCTCTTTGTTTACCTCGCCCCGCCGCTCCCGGCCCGGGAGGGGATCCCATGTGAGAACGGGACCGAGACGACCCCCCCCCCGGGCCCGCACGTGGGGCGGACAATGGCCCCGGGAAGGATCCACCCGCGGGGATTCCCCCCTCCCCAAAACCGCTCTTCCCGGCTGCGCACCGCACGGTGCCGCGGGGGCGGGACCAGCCGCGTCCCGCCCGCGCCCGGAGCCCGAGCGGGGCCCGCCGGAGCAGGGCCCGGCCGGGCCGAACGCGGCCGGGCTTCACCGCCCCCTCCTCCTCCTCTTCCTTCTCCTCCCGCCGGGTCCTCGCCCTGCCCGCCGCCTCCCGGGCACCGCGCTTCGCCCTCCCCGCGGCCCGGCCCCGCCGCCCCCGCGGCCCCGCTCCCCTCACGGCCCGCCCGCGGGCCTTCCCCGGCGGGGCCCGGCCTCCCCCCCACACACACCGCCCGGCCTCCGCCCCTGCGCCGCACCTTCTTGAGCTCGTTGTCGGAGGCGCCGGGCGGCACCCCCAGGATGTCGTAGAGCTTGGTGTCGGCCACGTTGGCCATGTCGTGCGGGCGGCGGGGCCGAGCGGGGCCGGGCGGGCCGAGGGCGGGCGGGCAGGGCCGGGACCGGCGGCAGGACACGGGCACGGGCCGCCCGCGACGTCACCGCGCACGCGCTGCGTCACCGCGCCCGCGACGCGCGGGCAGCGCGGCCCCGCCCCCGCCGCGGGGCCGCCTGACCCAGTTGCGCTGCGTTGCGGCCCGGCAGGGGGCGCTGTGCGGGGCCGGGGGGCTCTGCCCGGGCTGAGGGCGTGGAACCCCGGGAAGGGCTCCGCGCCCGCCCCTCCGCCGCTGTCACGGGCACGGAATCGCCGAGGCTGGAAGAGACCTCCGCGGTCACCGAGTCCAACCTGTGATCGACCCCCGCTTCATCACCCAGCCCGGAGCGCCGGAGTGTTTAAGCACCTCCAGAGACAGTGAATCCACCGCCTCCCCGGGCAGCTCATTGCAATGCCTAATCGCCCTTTCCGTTAAGAGGTTTGTCCTAACGTCCAAGCCAAACCTTCCCTGGTGCAGTTTGAAGCTGTGTCCTCTCGTCCTGTCACTTGTTGCCTGGGAGAAGAGCCCGACAATCCCCTGACAAAAACCTCCTTCAGGGAGCTGTAGAGAGTGATAAAGTCACCCCTGAGGCGCCTTTTCTCCAGCCTAAACACCCCCAGCCCACTCAGGCTCTCCTCACAGGGTATGTGTTCCAGACCCTTCCCCAGCTCTGTTCCTTTCTCTGGACACGCTCCAGCCCCTCCATGTCCTTCCCGAACTGAGGGGCCCGGAACTGGGCGCAGCACTCGAGGTGTGGTCTCAGCAGTGCCCAGCACAGGGGGTCAATCACTGCCCTGCTCCTGCTGGCCACACTATTGCTGGTACAGGCCAGGATGGCTGTGGCCTCCCTGGCCACCTGGGCACATGCTGGTTAAAGTTCAGCTGCTGTCGACCAGCACCCCCAGGTCCTTCTCCACCGGGCAGCTCTCCAGCCGCTCAGCCCTCAGCCTGTAGCACTGCGTGGGGCTGTTGCGGCCAAAGTTTAGGCCCAGCACTTGGTCTGGTTGAACTTTCTTGAGGGGCATGTTGCTAAGCAGTTATAAATAGCGTTGGTACCCATCTGCTCAGTTTTTGTGCTTTGCTGCACGACTGGGATCTGAAGCACCAGTTGCTATGCTGGGCCCAGAGTGACTCACAAAGTGTACCAGCCCCGAGGCCCCTGCTGGGCACCACTTCTAGCAGAGAAATAAAAAGCCGCCTTGTGTTTAATTAGAGATTTGTCTCTTAATGGCTGGCGAGGCACTAGTGAGTCTTTCCTTAGGTATAGTCTCTTTGTCATTAGCCTCTTGTTAGGTGGGGGCTGCTGAAAGGCTCCAAACTTTGTGGCAAGTGTATGGCTGAGGATGACAGGATGGGGTCTCCATAAGGGCAGGAAACAGGCAATCAGCTTTCTGACTTCTCTCTGGATAAACCCAAGTTGTGCTTCAGAGAGGGTGCTCCCTGAGGAAGAGGTGAGCAAGGCTGAGCCCTGAGGAGAGTCTGCTGAGAACAGATTACTGGTCTGGCATATAAGAGAGATCAGAAAAGGCCCTTTGAAATGATTAATAGGCTTGTGGTGTAGAAAACTGAGTAGGTTGCTTGCCAAAGGGGAACAGATCTGAGTGCTTGAAGGCTTCTTCCCTCATTGTCTGTTGAGATACTCTTCATTTTCAGTTCCTTCACACAGCTTGTGGTTGCAGTGGCTGGATGGGAAGTGCAGTCTGCTGATGGCTTCTCTGCTCCTTCTTAGGCAGGTGTTTATGGGGCCCTAGATTCCATCAATGTGTTTATTCAGTCTGCAGCAATCTGGGTCAGTAGATGATGGTAATATCTGCCTCTGGTTTTTGCAGGTGTGGCAGCAGTCAAGAGCTTCAAAGGAAAATGCAGACTAGTTCTTGAGGGAGAAAAATAGTGTCAGGGCAGAGAACGGCTATTGGAAAGAGTCCTGTGGACTGCAATTATTAGTCTGGTTCGGAGATGTGCAGAAAGAAAAATACCCTCATAAGGAGAGGTATGGTTTTATGGTATTTTTGGAAGCTGTGTGTACAGACTTTGGGAATTGCATGGTTTAACATATGTGGCTAAACCCAACAAGGCCTCACATTTTGGTTTATCTGTATATTGCTCTATTTGGCTTCATCTTTTATTTTGGCAAGGCTAAACTCAGCTACTCTAAGAACTGCCTGGCATGCGTATCTGGCTTGACTGTTTTGGATAGTGCTTACTTTACAGCTTGGTATGTTTCTAGATGGGATTTGTGTGTCTTTGTTATAAGGGATTTTCTTTTTAGAGGGCAGTCAGGTAGGAAGAAAAGTTAAGAGTGAGAAGCACTCCTTTGCCCTACAGGGCAGACTTGCAACTTTAGGAGTTAAGCAGAATAATCAGGACTGATATAAGCAATATTTAACATACTATAGCATTTATATGTGTCCTTGTGATAAAAAAAACCAAGGGAAGGTGAGGTTGCTCAAACCAGTGGGGTGCCATTCTGATCTGTGCCTGTGGGGAGGAAGTTCACCACATACATGATGCAGCCCAGACTTACCTGTTCTGTGAGCTGAGTGACTTCTGAAGCCACTTGGCATTTTGAGGCCACACTGGCAGCCAGAGCATGAGCCAGCAGATTGATGGATATGGGGGCGAGAGGTGAACTCGGTGTATCAGGTTGAACACAGGCCAAGGAGGCAGTTTAGCAGCAGTGTTTGTGAACTTCCTTCTTCCCTGCCAAAACAGCCTTGTTACTACAGGCCTGGTTTGTGTCTTGCGCAATCAAACAGTGTAATAAATAATAAGAAAACTCCACTGGGATGAAACTTTACATTTTATTTTCAAGTGGAGCTAAGGAATCACAAGACTGGATGATTACCTTTTTATTAAATTAAAATGTAGATGAAGAGCAAGGTGAAGTTCCCTCTTCCTGCATTACAACTCAGTTGTACTGACAGAACACATTAGGCTCACAGCTGAAATGTTGTGCCCTCCTCCGCTTTTTTTGATAACACTTGCCCATTGCCTGTTTTCTTTGTATGTCTTTTTTCATTCTTTTAAAATTATTTTACTCTATTTCCAGATAAGAGCTCTTTCATTTAGTTTCTAATGTTATTATTATCATACAGTGGGATGAAAAGCAGTTGCTGTATGAAGCTTTGTTTGCTTCTACATGGACTGCATAATTCTCAGCTCTTTGAGGTATCGTTTTGGCCTTACACAGGCACTAGAAGGGACCATTCAAATTCAGTTATTGTTTCAGACTCTGTTTTTAATTATTTATACGAAACAAATTTAATTTCTTTTTTGAGATGAAGCATTTTACAATACTTCATTAGAAATCAAATAAATATTGATTATGTTTATTACAGGAAAATTGGAAAGAGATGGGTTTCATGTTACTACAAGTGAAATAATCCCCCTTCAGGTTCACTTCATGTGTTCAACATGGTCTTAACATGAAAATATGACCAGGCATCACTAACTCCTGCTTTAATACTCTACAGTCAAGTTAAAACTAAAAAGAGTGTTCTGTTTAAATACTACTGAAAAATGCAGTTAGAATGAAGAAAAATGTAAAAATTAAGGTCTTATATAGCCATTGCTTTGAAACCTTTTTTGGTATCATCTCTCGTCAGATAAGGCAGTTGGTGTATTGTGCACACTGATTTCTAGAACTTTTCAGCTAAGGAAAGAAAGCAAACCAGTAAAGAGCAAAGAACCTGAAGCTTGTAGAGAATTTTAGGACTCACAACTAAAGAACCTGCTAGGAAGTGGGCAGCTGCCTCTGCTGGCAGCTGGAGAGGGCACAACAACCAGACCTTGAATGCCAGCCAGTTGTTCCCTCACTGATCAGGAAGAGTGCCCTGCCTGCCTCTCCTGGAATTCTCCTGGCCAGCGAGGCAGGTTCCGCTTTTCGATGTGGTCAGAACAACAAGTTTGGTTTATTGTCCTGCCCAGGTGTGGTGATGAAACCCAGGGCTGCCTGACAGGTTCCTGTGTGCAGCATCAGTAGTGACGTGCACACCTCATTCCTTTTGCCTTTTCCTGGCCCTTGTTTTCGCTGTCCTTACACCTCTGTTTTTCCGTCTCAGTCTCCTCCCAAATAAACAACCCACCCCTAGTAGCTTATTGCCCATTGGCTCTGGTTTTGCTACATGTGCACTCAGATTTGGGTTACTTAGATACTGTTACTTAGATAATCTCAGCCTTATCTGGTATTACTGACACAGTTACTGAGATGCTGGTGGCCTTGAATGACTTTACTCCCTGGAAGGTCCCTAATAGTCCCTTCCAATTCTGTCTGCCCTTTTCTCCTCTAACTCCTCCTTGAGCACCTGTGGGATCCAGCCACACTCACAGCACTTATCTGTAATTTTTGTCATCATTTCATAGTGCTATTTTTGATTTCCAGTGATACTTTTTGTTTTCGTGCCATGTCAGTAGTTTTTCCCATTTGGTTCAGTTAACTGAATCTCAGGCCCAAACTGAATAACTGACCTGTCAATTGCCTGCAACCCTGACTGAGCATAGCTGATAGAAAATCAGAATGTTACTTTTAACTGAACACTGTACATGTTTTCATTATAAAATTAAAGCAGACAGCAAGGAGGGGAACTTTGGCAGGTAGTGTTAAACAAGTTAAAAAGGCTGTACTGCAGGAATCTGTTAAGGGGGAGTGGAAAGGGAGATAGCTTAAGGAGTTTTCTTTTTGAGCCAGCAAGAAGAGTAATTTAAGAGTTCTGCATTTTTAAATATCAAGTTATCAAGGCAGTTGGGTTTTACCAGATTTTTCCATCTGAAGGTTATGTGGCAAATATATTTTTTCCTTTGTTTTGAGTATGGATTTAGGTGTTGGAGTTTTTTGGGTGTAGTTTCAGAAGTCACAGAGCAACATGGGTTGAGGGAAAGCAGTTTAATTTTCTCCTCACTGTTTACCTTTAAGCAACAGGAAGTAGGTTTTAGAATTTTTCTCTTAATACCGTCTTTTCCTGCTTAAAATTTGGATTCAACTAAAGTTTACATACTTTGAACTATATGCCTTTAACAGTCCCTCCTATTAGGGCCTGTTTTCTGTAATGGGTGCAAACATTCAGTGAAAAAAAAGTCTCATTTACTACTTTGTGTTGTGTTTGTTCTTTAAGTGGAGATCTATTCTCAACAAAAAGCTCCATTTGAAACGGGAGTAAAAGGGACATTTTCATGTCACATAAATGTAAAGATATTGTTATTATACCTTTAGGTCTATTTAAATTTTTCTGAATTATGTTGCAGGTGTTACAAGCAGACTAGACCCTCTAAATGTAGTGTGAGAAGGTGACCACTGTGAAGAGGGGTAGCAAGTTAATGCTAAAAGGACTGTACAAAGATTTAAGCCAGGATGAAAGAAACCCCTGGAGAAGGTAACTAGGGATAAACAGCAGTTGTTTAATGTCTACTTATTTCAAGAATGTTTTAGCAAAAAAAAAAAAAAGTAATCTGGCTTCTTGAGGTAAAAAGCTGCCACCAACTGTGTCCATCTGCAACAGTGCACACCTTTTTAGAAGAAAAGAGGCAGCAGAGGTGTGTAATATTTTCAGGCATGTATAAAATGCAATGAAAGTATTCTGTAGAAACCATCAGCTATTCACTTAAGAACTTATTTATTCTATAGAGGAAACCACACCTGGTCATTAGCCTACCCAGAATCCATCTTAAACGAAACCAGTCCAGCTTCTGACAGAATCTTGTCCTTGAACAGAGTAAACACATTCCTGAAAGCTGTTGCTGAATTCCAGCTGCTGATGAATTGTGACTCCTTCCTCTTTGCTTTGAACTTATATTTGTAATTAATCTTATTACAGCCAAGAGTAAAATTATTACTAGATCAACACACTCACAGTTGGTGTTTAGGAAATGCAATTTATGAGAAACTGCTGAATATCAGATTTTTGCAATCTTTACAATTTTTACAATATTTCCCCTTGCACTTGCTCTCTCTGGTTTACACTCTGTCTCAGATAAATGAGTCTACACAAAATATTTCACCACAGTTATTTCCATGAGTGGAAAGACTGCAGAAAAAATAACGAAGAATAATGTTTCATCTAAAGTTAGGAAGCATTTCCTTTCTTCCTTTATGTAGCCAAAATTCTGATGTCTAGAGTTATGTGTTATTTTTGAGAAAGTTCAACTGATAAAAGTTTTATGTATAAGATAGATCTTTGTGTTTAGATAAATGCGTAGGATTGGCACATTTGTAGCCTTCCAAAATGAAACAATTTTACAAATTGGAAAAGTATTTCTTGACCAATTCAAAAGTGCTGTTTCAGAGCAGTGTACCAAAGGGCACATCTATCCTTATATATAGATTTTTATGAGTTTGTTTAACCATGCACCAATACCTATTGCATTATTTGTTTGGGTTCTAAAGGTTACTTCATAACTTTAGCTTCAGTCTTGCTCCAGTTGATCTCTGTTTTATTGTTGATTTCAGCATAAGTGCAAGTCTGGAGCTTTACCCAGTGTCTGTCTAAGCTTTGCCAATTTGAAACACTTTTGAAGAACAAGTTAAAATGGGAACAGTCTTATATCTGTCACCGAACTAATTAACATGGACAGAGCATGTGAAAGTATGAGATGTCTGCCTTTCAGCTCCCAACAAACTTTAGCCTTCAGGAATAGTATGTGACTTAGTAGAGAGAAGTACTAAAATTGTCTTGCAGATCCTTTGTAGTACTAAAAGCACAAATTGTTTATTCATGTATCTGTTACCTTTGTGCTCTGTAAAAATGTGAAAAATAACTCAACTTGTCATCATACTCCTTCACTTGAATAATGACTCATTTCTGACTTCTTATGAGAGGTTTCGGAAGGGCAAAAGGTGAGAAAGTGGAATATCTTCCTGTGTTATTTAATGACTTTTTTTTTTTTTTCCTGATAGTTCAGAGGGTGGTGGTGTGGGGAAGCCTGAAAAAAAATAATGAAGGGGTTTGTGAGAAACAGTAACACTTCAGATATTCAGAGTTACAATCCCCAGAGATGGCTCTCACGATTTGGACACAGGGTTCACACAGATGATTTGGGGATTTAAGATTGTCTAATCAAACTTCCCCTGAAGGGAAGGCTGGCTTCCCTCATTCTCATATAAGAATATTTGCAGTATTAAGGTGGTGTTATAAAGAATTTGTCCCAATTATGATTTTGATTAGTAGGTAATAGAGCTCGGTAGTTTTTCCTTTCATGAGATAACTGCAGCGTCACCAGTTAAAATCTGATTTGGAAATTAAACAGGAAAGGGGAGGAGTCCTGAAAACAGGGGATTTCCAATGGAATCTGACTTTTTTTGTGTGCGCAGTTTTCCTGTCTTTTAAATCTGTGTTATGTTGAAAATGCAACTTGGTGTATCAGCCAAGTGTTGGAGATTTCTTCCTTTGTTTTTTTCCCTTCCTTATTTCATCTCTGTAAGGAATAAGGGAATTTGGCATCTGATCCCTATGAAGAAAATGTCAAGAGAAACTACAGGAATGCTTAGTTCCCCTTTGTTTGTCTCTGCAAGTGGATACTTATTGCCACCCCTGCAAGTTTCCACCCACATCCCACCCGGTTTCCCGCAGCTCCGCTGTGTCCAGGCGGTACCTGCAGCGAGGCTGTTTGTGTCTGAGCCCCGTGGCACTGGAGGTGAGAGTCACTGACAAAACACTCCCTCTCTACCAGAGGTCTGAGACTTGAGAGGTGCAGGCATTTCTCAAGGCCACAGCTCTCCCCAGGAGGCTTTCCCACCATCTCTGATTAAAGCTGGGAACAGTTCTTTAAGGTCATGTGCCAAATAACTGCAGTCACCAGGTGGTGAGCTCTGTGCTGTATTACACGCTAGCAGCTCCCTTTGTGAAAAGTCTGTGGCAGAGGACCTAAACTCTTACGTCTTGCTGCTTATTTGCTTTTTTTCTGCATCTCAGAAATTTGCCCTGTGGCAGTTAAGGAGAGGCAGACTGGCTCTGTGATAAGGAATGTGGGTGTTCCCAGTACTGTGTCAGAAGATGAGGGAATGTAGTGCTGAAAATAGCGTAGGGTGGCTGTCTTGCTGAAGTCCTCCTGTTCTGCCTTCATGATCAGAGAAGCAGGCCCACTAGGAAAAGAATAATTAATGTGCTTTATCTTAGGTATCTTCAGATAAACTTCTGAACTTTGAAATCTTTTTTCTATCAGTAAAGAAATTGGTCCCCCTCAAGCCGGTTGAAATGGGCACACTTCATTCCTGAGTAAGGCTGAAACATGCAGTTCAAAGAACATGCTTGTTCCTTTCTCATTTTTATCAGCAGATCGTGGGGTGAGGGGGAAAGGAGAAAAGCCTGGTATTTAAAATGTGGCACTTCTCCAAAGTAATTCTGTTGTTGGTGACTTAAAAAAGAAAATAGTCGGTGTTGCGACAGTTTGGGATGCAGCTGACTTGAGTTGAATTCGGTCACCTTAAAGTTATGAACTTTCTTATCTTCTGGGTATTATTTTGTCTCCCTTAATTGTTTCCTTTAATTAAAAGAATGCTTTTCACGCTGTTTGCAAACGGCAATGGGGCAGGGGGACGTCAGCCCGTGTGTGCCGGGACTCCCCGTGCTCGCTCCGGAGCCCCCGGGACGCCGCTGGAGGGAGCTCTGGCTCGGGAAATGGGTCTGGTCCCGTCCCTGCCCCTACCGTGCCCCGCCTAAAAACTTGCTTAAAAAACCCTAAAAACTTCACTTTGTCACACTATAAACACTTTTCATTAAAATTACTCTTAAATTTTCAGTTATGACAGACGTATCAAGGTTTGTTTCCATAGTAACTTGAAAATAGATGCTTAGAAACACAACTTACTAAACTGACAGTAATTAAATTTGGAATAATCTTGGTAATGGGACTTCTGTGAATTCAATAAACCGTCATTTTCAGCAAAATCTGCTCCATATTGCCTGGTCAGACAGCTCTGGCAGTTGGTTATATTGTATTATGCAGGAAACTGGTTTGAATACAACCCAGTGTTTCCAGTTTGGATGTGGTAACAGAAATAACAGTGAGAAGAATAAGGTCATGCTTTCAAAAAAAAAAAAAAAGAAAAGAAAAAGGAAAATAAAATGTTGAAACCAATAGGTAACAGCTGAAAAGGAGGAAAAAAGGTCTGTGAATGGCAGCCAAACTGAAAGAAGAGAATGATCTACATTTGCCATACACATGCAGTAGCAGGAAGGTTTAGGTAAGCGCTGTGTCCTGGAGAGTGCTACTTCTACAAAGCTACTTCTCTGTTTCATTTAATGTGAAGTGTAACCATGTCTCAGGAGCATCTCATGAACACAGCCAGGACTTGTAAACACCCTATCTTATCTTCTAGTAGAGATCACAGCTTTGTGTGTTGAGCGAATTCTTCTCTTCCCAATCTATCTTTCACTTCCGAGGAAAAACTCCTTTAAGAAATTTAGAGATTATCTCTTTGGGAACAAGAAACAAACTTATGAAGAGATTTGCATCTGCTTAATCTCTTTTGTGTTACTTAGGTGATTTTTATACGAAATAGTTTATCAGAAAATAATCTTAAACTTGAACAGTCAAAATAGCATTTTCTGTTTTCCTACTGATTGCACTGATAAGAGTTAATGAAGACACAACCTATTCCTTTTTGCAAGTTTATAAACTGTGAATAAACATTTTGTGGAGCCATCAGTTTAACTCAGAAAATGGAACTAAAGAACTAAATGGAAGACAGGAAGCCTTTGCTTGGTATCCAAGAAACACACACTTGGCAGTAATCCTGGCGCTTCTGATTACTAGCTGAAAGGAAAAACTTCATTATTTAAAGTAGAGAAGAGACTGAGAGAAGCTTTTTCTGCAGTATTCTTGATTGTAGGAATGTAGTCTGTCATTTAACAGAGATAAAGCATTCTGCTGACAAATCACTGAGTGGGGGAAAGGAGAAACTGTAGAGTAAAGGAGAAAGGAGTAACTGTGGGGACAAAACAAGAGGATGCAGATTTTTAAATTCTAGGGAGGGGGGTAAAAAATGGACAGACTAATGATTTCGATAGTTTAAAATACCCTGTAGAAGCCACAGTGCTTATTTCAGACTGTTAGCATCAGCAGATGTTTAAGGCAGGATCCTGAGTTATGCTTGTATAGTTCACTATATAATGTAATATATGTAATGTTATGAAATGTGATTGGCTGCAAAAATTTTTATTTGTAGGTTATCCTCATCTCAGGTATAATTTCAGGGAACTTCAGGTTTTGTGGACAGACTTTTAAAAATACATTCTTTTAAGAGAATCAGCTTTACTCTTTCATCATTTATAACCTATGTAAAAATGTAGGTAAGATTTATGCCCTTTTATTTTGATATTCCAGCATAGAGCTAGTGCAGTAGTGGTTGCAGTCTGGCTTCCTATGGATTCACTGAATAGCGGAGAAGAGCTTTTTTGACACAGTCTGTGTGTTGCTAAGTGGTTGTTACCTTATTAAGCCTTAAAACAGTTTGGCTTTTTAAAGAGAGGGGAAAAAATCTGAAAGCTTGGGGTCTTTAATTCACTCAGTTCTATTAGCTAAAACCAGAAGAAATCACAATTAATCAAACAAGCTGATTTGGCTCAGTTGATACAATTACAGTATATGGCTTTGGCATGCTGACAATTAAATGAGGAGCTGAATTACACTGAGTATATTGATAATCTCCACCTTAAGATGCCCTGGTGGGGTAAGGTCTCGTAGCAATAAGTTTGCTGTTTCCAGATGGAGAAGTGAGTAATGAGCCCAGCTGCCCTCCAGCACTGCTCCAGCTCACAAACACCACCTTCAACGCTGCCTTTTCCTGTCAAGTGGGGGAACATTTGGGCAACAACAGCTCGGTGCTCCTGACAGGGAGCATCTCTGCTAATGCTGTGTGACAAAGGGGGACATCCAAGCACTGCCATGACACGTAGAAGGAGAGTTCAGTGCCAGTTCTGAGCTGACAGAGGGCAAAGAGCCTGGCTGCAGCACAGCAGCAAGATGAACTAAGTCAAATAATAGTTCCCTCCTACTGCTGGCAGAACTGTATCCAAAGAGGGGTGGTATGGCTAGAGGAGATCAGTAGAGGAGGGAGTCAACCCTTACAAAATGGTTTACATGCTCTTTAAAAAGGAAATATGCTTTATTAGTTCTGAGAGACAAGTATGGGGGATAAAATAGAAATAACTGCATAAATATTAAAAAGTGTTTTTTTCTATTCTGCAAGTATGTGCATGAAGTCTTGCAACATTAAAGAATATGCTCAGAGCATGCCTGTATATGGGTTTTTTCACTTTCTTTTTCCCCAACTCTGCTAGTTGGCCAGCAGTGCCTTTTCTTAGTTCTGCATCTCTGCTGAGCAGAGATGAAATTACTCAGCTGAGCTGAATGTTGAGTAAGTAGTCTGGCTCTCACTCAGAAGGTAAACTATGAGAACCTACTGCTACTCAGAGCAGAGGGTGGTAATGTAGGCTGTAGAGTGTTTTACAAGCAACTGAAAACTTTGGGGGTTCTAAATTTTGAGTAAACACTGCTCTCCGGGTTGTGGTGTCCCAAAGAGATGAGAATCCATAGCAGACTGCCTTTTTCTTTCTTTTTTTTTTTCCCCCTGAATTGGGATTTTAAACCTAATGTCTGCTGCTATCCTGAACAGTTACAGTAAGCTCCTTAGACTTGTGCACTGAGATTCCCAACACTTCTTCCCAAGCAGCAAATAACTTCTTTTCCAGAACAGCCAACTTCACTTCATTATCCACTGTGACACTGCATCACCATGGATAGTAACAGCAAGACTTACATCATGTGTATTTGTTCTGTCTTACTGTACTCCAGTTCTCTTCCAGTAAAAATAAATCTAATAATCTGAATTCCCTAACCTGCACACAGCAGATATAAATTTATGCTAACACTGTTCAGATTAAAATGTTGCTGGAGGTAATAATGGGGAGGGAGGACTGAGCTATTTTACATTAAGGAATGTGTGAGAAGGGTTCAACAGCTAAATGTTACTTCTACTCTTGATTTCAAAGACTGACAGTCTAGTTTCCCTCTGCTGAAGCAAAATTCTAGTTTGCAGTTAAGACATTTTGTACATACGTACCAAAAGGCAAAAATTTGCACCCAATCAACGTAATATTAATTGATGAAATTTTAAAATGGCTTAGGCAATGAGTAATATTGCTTGTTTTATGCATGAAAAGATATAGGAAGGCTTTGTAGGAGAAATGAACCTGGTGAATATTTCTTGGGTTTAGTCTTCCTACTGTAAGCACTTGCCCATGCTATCCCTTTGTCCTCATAGGAATATGTACCTACATTGGAATGTTGCCTCTTGGCTGCTTCAAGGAAAATGAATAAATTTGATATGTGTACTCTTTAGAACGCACACACATGGAATTGGCCTGTTGCTTCCAACAGATTCTGAATTAATCAAAGTGAATCAAACCCACACTGAGAACACTGGCTAGAACTCTCCTTGCCAGCTCTTCTCAGTCTTGAGTTGGTGGTGAGTATGAATTGAACTGTAAGCTCAAGGAGAATTTCTGTGAAATTTTGGGGCATATAACTGCAAAATTAGAGGATCAAAAGCCCAAAAGAGGATTGCCATCTTTTGTGGGGTTATGTGGCTGCAGGAATCAAGGGGGCATGGTTTGGTATCCCCAGGAAATGGTGGTGAACAGCAAGACCAGCGCACAGCAAAGCAAGAGGCAGCCCTGGCCTCTAATTCCCCCTCCTGCTTTTTGTCCCTTATCGCTGTATTGCAGTGTTGAATTTTGTCTGCACTGGTGAAAAGCCCTCAGCTGGTTTGGTGCATGCCTACATTGTCAGCCAAAACTCAGTGCAGGAATTAACCTGCTTTAAAATGTACTGAAATGGGTTTAAAAACAAACCAACCCTCTGAATTGCAGGAAACATGAGGAATAGCACCCAGAAGAATGTAAATGTGCTGGAAATTTTCAATAAAAAATAAAAATCTGTAGAGCTACTGGTGTTGCATGTTAAAACCAATAAGAAAAATATTTATAATATGCACATGTCCCAGAAATTAGCTTTAGATTATATTAAATTATTATCTATAGATGCTCCTTGGAGGAAAAAGGACCTGATTTTAAAGAGAGATTTAAATATAGTGCCAGACTGATATAGCAGCTCTCTTTTTCCTGAAAATACTTTTGAATGTGTTATTTGTCTAGTTTATTAGAAGACTCTAAATTCTGTGCTGAATCTTAAGCTTTTATTTTAATGCGAAAACATAATTCAAGCTTGGTAGTCTTTTAAAATAAAAATATTCAACAACAGATCAGATACTACATCAAGTGTGGTGCAGGAAACTCACTTGGTAATTATCACGGTCACATTGCAAAACAGGCAAAAGTATAATAGAATCTGAATTTCTTCCTCTTTACGTAAATCCAGGCCATAATTTTATATAATCTTTTCACATGTAGTACAACATCTTTCTTGTGTCAACCCAATAATGAGTTTCATGTAACTTCATGTAGCTTATTATCTGGTTGATTCTTTGCCTTCATTTCATGTTGTTAGTCTGAACAACGGAAAAATGTCCAAAGTCTTACAAACATTTCTGGCACCTGAAGATCCTTCTGGCTTGGTGTCTCTAGGGGGTGGGACAGGTTTGGGAGGAAGATTGTTCTAGAATACTTTTTTTTTTCTGTTTACAACAGAGAAATAAATACATGATCTGGGATTGTGTTTAGAACTCCTTTATGCAAAAAATTTGGATTTCACATAAAAACAACAATAACTGTGTACCTGTTTTACGTGTATTATGCAGACTCCTCTTGACTGAACTGACAGGTCTCCTATTCATTTCTAGCTTAGTGAGGAGGTGAATACTATAGAGATTATTATGATATTTACTTTTTTCTGAATGTCATATTTTCTTTTAAATACTATGTGCTAACCTTTCTTTCACTGTAGTTTGCTTTGCACGTTAAGGCAAAATTGATTCCTGAGCAGGAAGCTGACGCAGGACTTACGTGCCTCTTGAATTCTGTGTAAACTCCACCTGGTGCATGGAATTTAAACTGATGTTTTGTAGAGCTGAACTTCACCTATCAGACCTGGTTAAGGCATTCTCAACTTGGTATCAGCAGGCCACCTGTGAGGGGAGACACTGCTGAATGAGAGCTGATTCGAGCTTTACTTTTTTTCACGCCGCAGTTCTAGAAGTTTTGAGTGATGGTTGTTATACAGAAAGTTCAGGGACTTAACTAAAACTTGAAATTTAAATTCTTAGGCACTTTATTATCCACTTAGGTTTATGAGTATTTTGATTTGGTCTCTATCAGTGCTGTTAGTCAGACACACTTGATGTGCTGAACTGGTGGTCTTTAATTCCACAGCTGAACTATTGTACTTCTGATGAATATGGGCCAATTCTTAACTGTTCAAGGACCTTCCCAATTTTCATGTGTGCTTCTGCAGTGAATCAGGACATGTTTTTCTGCTGTAGTACTTGCTTCTATTTATTGAGCTGGAGCTCTTTGGTTTCATTTTTGTGTTAGTTCATGTATTCAAAGCCAGAATTTAGGCCATCACTGTATTAGTATTAATTCCAGTTAAAAATATTCTGGAATAAAGTCATGCTTCAGTTGACTAAAGGACTCCAAGTTGCACAATAATAAGATCTATTATTTTATTGTACTGTCATTATTCAGTGCAGGGATTAAATTTTGTGTTATCCTTTAAAACACAAGAAGTCATAACAGTGGAGGAACTGTGGCTGACATGGCCTTGTATTCTTCAAAAACATGTAAGAATTTCTTACAATTTTCTTTATTCTGCAATCATGAACCGGTATAAGCACTGGAAGAAAGGAGTATGTTTTACATCCTCCCTGTAAGCCCCAGGAAATACCAAAGAAAATAAACTGGTAGCTAAAATGGATCACAGAGCACTGAGAACTGGGAAAGAATATAGAAGTAGAGTACCTACAGTAGTTTTGCAGGCAAGAAATTTAATTAGGGCTGGGTTTCAGAAGTTTAGACATTTGCCTGTCCAAATGTAAGCTCACATTTTATGTCATTCTAATCAAAATCGCCTTTAATAGATTTCATAAAAGCGAAGCAAGCAGAGATGATTAGGGCTTTGGTAAATTTGGACAAATGCATGAGGATTTGTGAGTATTTACAAAAATAATTATTTGAAAAAATAGCTGAACTTTTGGTTTTGATTATGCTTTTAAAATTTAATAAGCATTTCTGTAAGGCAGTACCATCTGATTTAACATTGTCTAAATTACAAACAGTCTTGCAGTCTTCCTTGCTCAACATAGTTTCAGGGCAACCTCATTACTTCTTCTCTGACCTTTGTCTGTGACTTGGTTCTGAGATAACATCCTGGAAGGCTTCAAGGCTATTACATCTTTCTGATTTAACAGGATTCCCTTGGTGTTCCAGGCTTTTTGTAGGTTTTTCTTTTTTGATCCAAGCTGTCCCAGTGACATGTGTGTGCAACACAGCACTACATTCATTAGCACTGAAAGTGTCCTGCTGATCTCATAGTCGAATAACTGAAGTAAAAATTATTTCAAAAGGACCAAAAATCCTCCCTAACTTTCTATAAAAAAACTAGCACAGAAGGTGCCTCAGTGGTTTGCATCTGTATCCTTTTAAGATTGTATGGCAGCATAGAATGACAGATGTTTTTCTAACAAAAAATCTGTTGGTGATTATAGAAATAGCTTCAGACTATAAATCAAATATATTCAGAAAGTGATTAATGTTTTATAAGTCTCTGTTGTCTTGACAACTTTATATGCTAAAAGGCAATTCCTGTTTGTTTTATTTTTTTTTTAGTGTTTAAAAATTCAAACTTGTTGAAGTGACTGCTACAGAGGAACAGCCAGATCAGCTGTGCAGTAGAGGGCTTTTACTTTAGCAGGGGTTAAAAAAAGACACTGTACTGGAAGCTACTGGTAGGACTGCATCATCAAACTCTGAGACACCTATTGATAAATGTTACAATTACCTTCTAGTATATTTATTTTCTGTCTCTTCCAAATCTGAGTACATATCCCATAGGAGGAAAGCAGCTTGACCCAAAAAAACGTGATGTTTTATTTTCTATGGTGCTGTCAGTCGCTGCTACATCAGCTGGGAAAGCTGGGGCAGAAAGGTCTGCTGTGAGCTGACTTTGCAGCCCTGTCTCCTCTCACTGCATACTTTTGAGCAGCTTTCTCCAGCTGACTTGCAGAGATAATGATTGTTCGTATCTTTCTGCCCTTGTGCGGACTTTGGCAAGTGTCCTGTTCTTCCTGTGTGTGCTTCAAATCTCTAAAGTCTTTTTGCCAGCATCCTACAAATTCTAGATCTTCTTTAACTTGAATGAGGGAGCTCTTGCTGATAAGCTATTTACTGTCGTGCTTTTTTAGTTCAACTTTCTTTTTATTGCCTCTCTATTGTTTGTAGCTTATTTGTAAATAATGCTGAATCAAGAAAAGAAAGCACAGACAAGTAGCAAAAAGTCTGGTTTTATCCACTTTTGCTTTAAAACATAAGATGTATATTTTGGGGTTGCTGGTGCTTAGGATATACTGTCTCACAGTGCACAATTTGGACAGATGTGATCTATGGTGCTTTGCCAAAACAAAGACTGTAATATTCAACTATCATCTCCAAACCTTCTGTTTGAAGGTTGGGTAAAGTATCATTGAGACAGACTCGTTCTGTTAGGGTTGTCTGGAATTAAAATTTTCAGAGTAACAGTGATTGGAAATGTTATATTATAACTGTATTGGAGCAGCACTGGTAAAATTTGCTAGAAATGGCTCATAGTAGTCATAGCATTTAATTTAGTAGAGGATAATCTAGAGGCATTCTTTTCACATGAAAAAGAATGCAAATTCTGATGACAAAACCATGTGAGCAAAGCATCGCTGATACACCCCAAAAAGACAGGCAGGTGACCTCGTGCTTGGTGGTGCAGATATGGGTAGAACAGGCCAATGTGGGCACTGCTGACAAGAGAAGAAAACGTTGTCCTGTGCCAGTCTTCTTCCTGCTCTCTGTAGAAGCCCCTCCTGCTAGGCCTCCAGAAGCAGATACATGTGGGTGAAAAGTTTGTTTGGCCTTTCTTTTGCCTTGTTTTTTTGCCATACACTTCTGCCTAAAGAAGAGATATTATTCCATGATCCTGGGGAAAGAGAGAAAGCAGATTTTTATATCTTTTTGTATCTTTTTTTTTTCCTTATGGAAGTGGAGGCATTCTATCGAATTACTGCTTAGAGACTCTACCTTTTAAGGCTGAGACCTGTAACAAACCCCACAAACTCCCCAGTCAGGATCTCTGTGCAGAGTTCCCCACACGTAGATATAGCAGGTGGCAGCTCCATTGCAGGTTTGCTGCCTCCAACAGCCTCCACTTTAGGCAGCACCTGCTCTACCCACGCCTGGAGCTCCTTCTCTCTTTGGTTAGAACATGGAGGCTTTTTGAGCATCTGAAAATAACTGTTTCATTTGTCAGAAAAACTGCTTGTTTCTACACAGTTGTTATTTATGTGACTAGATTCATTGCTAACACCAGTAAGTGCTCAGATGAGTAAATCATAATATATCCCTTATTTCTTGTCAAGCACTCAGTTTCTTCAATTGAAAGAAACTTAATTGCCATAATTAATTGAGGCATTAATTATTACACTGCCTTGTATTTGAATGTTATGTCACTAGCAATAGATGTAGAAGGGCTTGAGAATTATTTATACTAGATTTTATATGCTTCTTAGGTTGCTCTTAAAAGAACAACAATCCTCAAATGTTTCCAATACTAGAGTGGTTTAAAATCTATTATATATTTAGTTTATTCATTTGTCCTCTTGGTATTTACTTAAAAAAAATAAATCTATCATTGAGCCCTGTTTTGAAAGGATAGGAATCATCTGTGGAGTTTAGAATTGCTATTCTAGTCCTCTCTTCCCCTGTGAGAGCAAAAATGTGTGCGTAGCCTTTTGAGCCTCTTGTGGCTCAGGATATGCAGCAGTGGAACTTGCAGCCTTTCATCTCCTTTTTTTTTAAATCTGCTTTCATAGCCACAGGTATAAATGAAGTATTTGTTTCCATTTTCTCTAATTTTCTGCTTAGTTTCTACTAAAGCAGACTCTTGTAGGCTTTAAATAATCCATTACTGAGGTGCTTTTTCCTTGAAGGGTTGTGGGCTTTTTTTTCCTCAGGGAATGGACTATATGTTTTGTTCAGTACTGTAACCTAAACTTACCCTCTTGCTGGAATGGCTGCTTTTACTTTCTGCCTCAGAGATGACTGGGCACTAGATAGAGAGAAGAGCTGGGCATAAGTTAAAAAACAATTTATTTTTTAAAAAAAATCAATTAATAGATCTAAGCCGGCAAAGTGAGACATTTCAATTTAATATCTAGTCACTAACCCTTGCTGCAATTCTCTGTGACTATTCCAACCTTTATGGAATTGTGTTGACTTAAATTGAATCAAAATTTAAAGTTACTACAAGGTGGGAAATTCTGCCTAAGCTATAGAGAAAACGAGTTTGTTCTTTTTCCCACCCTTCTCTGTTTTTTTGTTGGGCTTTTGGTTTTGTTTTGTCAGATTTTTTTGTTTCTGAAAGACAAATGGAATACAATTCACTGAGCTTTGTTAGCCATGTCTGCTCCAGAACAGAGTTTTATCATTCCTGTTATCCTCCTTTCTGTACCAGAATAGTTTCATCTGTTTTGTGACTATTTTCTTTCACATTTCCAGTATCATCTGCACTGGATGGGAGGAACTGTGCCCAAAACCAGATGACACGAGTGTACTCTTGGCCAGGAAACGGCTGTTTAAGCAGTAATTTGTTTACAAATGTTTACTCTGGAAGAACATGACCTGAGCAATAAACATCACCTCTTCATACGCTGCCAAAAAGCCCGTCAGCATAATCCCCACTGCAACAACAATGCCAGTGTTCTGGCTGCACATACATTGCAAAGACCTATCACTAATGTACTGGGTGTATTTGCCATTTTGTGTGGATGGTTACTTTCCATTTTTTTTTAATCTAGATATAATTTACTCATTAACAAATACACTCCAGTGTCTCATATTTCAGGACCTGGATAAAAGAAAAAGTAGACAGAACTCAGACAAAATGTGGTACCTGCATAGTCAGGATCCTGCCAATGTCTTCAGAAACCTTAACATTGTGACAAAAAGTTATATTTAATTTCTTGCTGTTTTGGTTATTCATTTAGGACAGTTTTAAGCCGAATTTTAAAGAGATCTTGTGTTAACTACTTTACTAACTGACCTGTCTTTTTGTTTCTTTAAATTGGAACTTGCCTACTGTGACTGAGACCTGTCAGAAGCACCATGCCCTGCATCATGTTGTCACGTTTTGTTCTGCTCCTTGTTGCTTATATGGCAAAAAACAATTCTATTTTTTTTAGCATAAATGAGAGTAGTGGTTGCCCTTTGCCCAGAGACAGCAGGAAGTAATCATATGTATCAAAGTGGAAGACAGTATTTGGTAACTGGATAACTTCAGTGTGTTTCTGGGTTTTTTTCTTCCTTTCCCTCTAGCCTAAATAAAGCACTTACTTTTATGTGGTTTTTAAATCCTTCTCCTTCTTCATTGTTTTGGGTTTTTTTCTGTGCTGGGAAAGTAGCTCTGGCGAATTGCCACAATCTTGTTTTGAAGGAAAATAAATGAGGAGAACGCAGATTCCTTTCGGTGATGTGCATGTTGTCTTGTTTCAGGAGCACACAACAGTCTGAAGTTGAAAAGCCTAAGGTGAATATTTCATGCCAGCTCTAACATTTAGAATTAAAAGTGAATTTCATAGAAAACTAGTATTGTCACACCATCGGTAATATTTAGCTACATTTTTATTACTGCATCCATTAAGTTAATAGACAAATTGGATCATTTGATGTCAAATGACCAACCAAGAAAACACAGATAACAGTGGCAGAATTGGGAAGAAATCCATGACTGCTGAGAGAAAAGTGATTGTCCTATCTTTTGGAATTTACCTCTATCTGTATCCCTATCCAGTCAGTATTATTTTGTGATACGACTGTAGTTCAGTTGTGTGCTTAAAATTACAGTCCACAGCTGCAGACCAAAGTACTCTTGAAACTGCTGAAACAGTCGACGTAGAAAGGCACAAACATAGATGCACCTTCACTCGTGGCCTTTACTAATTGATTTCTGCGGCTGCAAATGTAATGGGTGCAGGAATTAGGTACTTGACTGATGAGACTCTCCTTCCATGGTGGTGCTATGACAGTTGTTGCTAGAATGTCACATCCCTGCAAGTCAGTTTTTCCTGTCAGTTTTCTGCTTATTTATTTTGCCCTCAGGGTGCTTTGGCTGCCCTTAATGGAGGAACAGAAGCCTTTCGTTTGTTTGCTTATCAGGAGGTAAAGAGAGCTTTGCTCTTGCTTTGCCCACTGTAAGTCGTGACAAATCTAATTCGATAAGTGAGCTATACAACTCCTGTAAATGGAATAAGAAATATTTATCTTGTCTCCCCACTCAGTCTTGTTAGGAGTATGAGAAATCTAGATACAGTAAATAACCTTTCCACAGAGATGGGAGAAATCATTAATGTAATTGTAAAGGGGGCATGGCATGCCTTTTTTTCTTGGTTCATTTCTGCTTTGGCCCCCTGACTTCAAAGCCTGAAATGTACATTAAAGTAGCAATTCAGTGAACTGCTGTCTAGTGAAAGAATTTTCTAAAAGCCTCTGTTTTGGTAGAGGTGTAATTGAGGCATCATTCCTTTTTCCAGAGTAAGTCAGAACTTAGAGAATTTTTTTTTTCTTTAATGTCTTTCCCTCTGTATAAGCCATGCATCCAGCTTAAAGGATTTATGAAAAAAACTTTTCACTTGTTTGTGTTCAGGAGAGGGGGGGAAAAGTTATTTCTTTGATGTTCCCAAGATTTTCCACATAACTGGATTGAAACCTGAAACCATGTCAAGCAAAATCTGTGACAGTAATGTACCCTAATTTGTTTCCCTGAAGATTGATGTGATGAGTTGTTTAAACTTTACTCTCTCTTCAGTTGCTTGAATATCTAATTTCTAGATAGCCATACATTATTCATCTTCAATGCTGATAGTAAATGGTGATAGCTGATAATAAAACAGGAAATATTTAATCCCTTTGTTATATTTTCCAAAATATCCTTCTTTCTCTCCTGTACACATACTTTAAAAAATTCTGGTTGTCCAAGATGAAAATATACATATTTTCAATGATAAACGTACATACTTCTAGTGCTGCTGGATAACTGCTTAGCAGATTGTCTCCCCTATTTGTGGCAGTTATTAATGGGTCAGTATTTTAAATAACTGCTACAGGAACACCACATCATGCTTTCTTATGTTTCTTTGAGCTGGAATATGAATTATTATCAGCATGCAGACAGCAGAGAGCAGTAGTCACTGAGCTGTTGGTCAGACGGAGTGAAGGACAAGGATAGAAAGTAATTTCATAATCAACAGCTTTAATGGACGATAACACTGCAGGAAAAAGCAGAGCTGGCAGGCTTTGGCAGCATATTCAATCTGAGGTTACTGTTGCTGTAACCTCACTAAGAGCTAACACTGACACGAAACTATGAAGATACATTTGTTTAGATGTGCTGTGTACAGACATTACTGGACACATGGCCCCATCTGATGAGAAAATAGGTTTAGCTCTTTTTAAAATGTTTGCTGCTGGAGCAGGCTAAAGAGGACAATGTTCTTGAATAATCAGATTTGCCTGTGCTTAAGAGGGTTTTTGCACTAGAAATGAAGAACTTGGTATTTGATCTCCTTTATGCACCATCAGGATCATGAGTGATGCATCTCTGCGTCACAGTGTAAAACCTTCAGTGGTGTCATATAGGAAAATTAGACCCATGGATGGGTGATGAACTTCACTGGTAATAAATGAGACAAACTGGGCACTACTGGACTGCGGTGCTTCAATAATACTGTAGTGTTTCTGAGCTCAAGAAAAGTAAACCTGTTTTCAATTCACAGCTTTATATTGGCATTAGAGAGACACATGAGTTATGTCTTGGGTTACATAGACAGTTCAGTTTTTCAGCCCTTTGTAGGCTCTGATTGTACAGCATCTGTTCTGATACTTTTGTAACTTAACCTTTCTTTTTTATACTTTCCTACCTAGCTTTTGCTTTCTGTAAGAGGTTATGACAAAGAGTTTCTTCCAAATTCCCTTTAAAAACAGTAAAAATAAGCATTAGATTAGAGGTGGCATTTTGCTTATGTAGTTTGGCTGCTAAGAACAGAGAATCTGATTTAATTTAATTTGCTATATTGTCTTTCAGTTCTTCAATTCTAGGCATTAGCCATTAATATTCATACAAAGTCTCCCTTAAAAAGGAAAAAAAAATCAATACACACATCTGACCTTAATAACAAGGGTTTGCTGTTAATCAATAGAATCATTAACATAATGAATTACCCTTCAAAATAGCACTCTAGATGTTTGGATCTGTCTTGAAATCTTTCAACTTGAGTGTGGTTTAATGCTGAAAAGTGTTTCAGTTATGCTCAATGAAGCTGATGTCTGCTGTTCATAGAGCATCCAGACCTTGCTCCTTAGGACACTGTATGATTTGTTTTTTTGGAAGCTTATACCCTGAATTTAGTGGACTTTCTATTAGACCCTAGAATTTGACTCCAGTCTGAAAAGGAATCAAAGCCCTATTTTTTTCCCTCCCTGGTTGTATCATACCAGGTATTTCTGTTAAGATTGGCCTGGGGCCCACAGGCAGGATTGTCACTCATTTCAGATATTCTCCTATCAGTACTGAAAGTGCTTCCACGATGAAAGAAGTGAGGGGTAACCCCATGGTTAGGCAAGCAGAAGACTAGTTATTACACCTTCAAGACAAGTTGTTCTGCTTTGAGATGGGATTGGCTTTCTGCCACTTCCTTCAGTCTGTTCTTTGTAACTCGACAAGGCAACCAAACAAACTGCATTTTCTTGTGGTTCTACAGAAATAATTTTTCATTATACTGCAAATCTGAAGCGGCTCTTCCTTATCTTTTGGGGTTTTGGGGGAGATTAATTTCGGTATAGTCCTACAGTAAGGATAAGCCACGACCTCCAGCTCTGGTTCACATGAAATTATGTGTATTTCCCCTTAGTAGTCCTTGTTTGGTCATCCTGTGTATTTTTTGGTTTTAAATGATGCCTATAGGAAAATAATGTAGAAATACCTTTTATTTTCTACTTCCCATTAATGTTCCCCTAAGCCTTGAGGGCTACTTGAGCTACTATTCAAATCTGCATGTTTGGTACTGTTGCTAAAGAACAGTTGGTAGCCTTTATTTGTGTTCCTGAGGGGAAGAGAGCGTACTGAAAAAGAAGTGGGTTTATGCTTTTTATTTCTCTTGTTGAGCACTAGTATTTGTCATTAGCAGGAGTGTTATAGGTGGTGCTAAAATGTCATTAAATCTTGATGTTACACATCTGGTGACTTGTAATGTAAACTATTCCATGAATGTAGGTAGTGCAGCTTTGTATACTTCTATAAATTGACATTAAACCCAGGTATTTCATAATTTTAAACACAGTAATGAAATATTTAAATCTACTTATTACAGCTTGTTCTTTGTGGGCAAAAAATCCACAATTGCTTTAGAAGACATTTTATCTTATGATGCTAATAATTAAAGGAAGTTGGAACTACAATTAAAAAATAACACAACAAAGTAACAAAAACAAACACCCAAACTTTGTTCTAAGTAAAGTCGTGTTTGGATTCTGCTAGTTCAAGTAAAGGATGTCTGCCCTTGCTTTCACTCTCATGAGGGAAGTGCAGTACAGTAAAATTTTCCAAGTCTGCAGCTTTATTAGTTCTGGATCTTAAAGGCCAAGAACTTATTTTTCTCTTATTACTACTTCTCTTGCACAGATTTAATACATGAGAGCTTGTATTCAAATCTGCCAAACAGACAAAATGCAGAGATGTCTGGGAGAATGTGATAACCTTAGGAGTCATAGAGAGTTCTAGAAAATACCTAATATATGAGATTATTTTAAGTATCTGTTCCTTTTGATTTGTCTGCTATGCAATTGAATTGTACATAGATTTTTTTGCTGTTCTTTTATATTCCAGAATTCCCTTCACTGTTAAAGATAACACTTAATGATGACAGAAGATTAAATGGCCTGTGCAGAATCTTTTGCCTCTGGTAAGTGCAAAACAAACATCTTCACTCTACTAGATCTCTTTGTTTGTCATTACTACAGAAAGATTAAAATTATTTGACTTGGCCTCAGGCCTTCAGTTGTTCTGTTGGGTTATTAAACGTGCAGTGGAGAGCCAGTAACGAGTGGTATTCCTTATGTACCTTGGCTGTTTGTTCCTTACAAATAGAAGATTGATTACAATTGTTAAGAGACTTGGGATTTATTGGCTGGTCTTTCTAAGAATCTTTTATCTCATAATTGCTTTTAAGAGTATTTTCCTGCTTTTTTTCACCCCCATTAATCACTAAATCACCTTTTTCTATAATAATCAGTAGTAACTGAGCATGTTAGCCCATAAACTTAGGACTAGCAGGTGGCTTTTCCCAAACTATCAGGAGCATGAGGGTCTTTACTGACATGAGGGAACCTAAAACACAGATAGAATTGTGGGCTTTATTACCTTGAGACTAATTCAACTGCATTGAAGGGCGAGTTAAACACTGTATCAGAAATGTCCAGTGGTTAATATTTAATTGTTTCCTGTTTGGTATTTTCAACAAAGGATTCCCTAATTTTCAACTCCTCTGCTGTCTGCAAACAGCTTAAGCCCTGGATTCCTGTGTTATTCACAGGTGAATGTAGCAGTTATTGAAGACAACTGTTACAAGCAAACCGGGGCAAACTAAATCCTCTCACAAAACAACACGGGCCCTTTTAATTCTGATATTACTTCCCTCACTAAACCTTCAGTTTTAGAACACTGATGTGCTCTGTTCCAGTTTAGCCATGTTCATTTTAGGTCAAGGAGATAATCCTGTGAGCTTTTGAGTTTTCTTTGCAGCCTCTTTTCTGGTGAAAATTAAGCTGCAGTATAGTCTCAGAATTAACATGGTGTTTAAAGCCTGAAATGCTGTGGTTTAATGAGAAATATTTTGCAATATAATTACTGCTCCTAAATGCATTTGGAAGGAAGACAGAAGCAACTTTATGTAGGTGATAATGAACTGTGAGGCTAATTATAAGATGTAATATGCATATATTTATATATAAATTGATGAAATAGTAAAATAAGTGTTAACGCTTTAAAAATGTCTAGGAAATCTGTGTTTGGGCTGAGAAGCAGTTGTTCAGAGAAGATGGTGTGATGTGTATCTTTTAAGCACACTGGCAGCACTCACAGTTCATATCCTTCAGATTTAGATTCCAAACCAGCAAATTATTTTGAATTTTGAGGTGTGTAGGTCTTAGGTACTGATTATTTGGTTTGTATTGTAAGACTTTATTTTTCTTGAACAGAACGCAGCATGAAGTTTTTATGGGTTTCTCCACTAGGCAAGTCATTACCATGAATTATGGGATGGTTGTGGAAAGACATACAAAGACATCAAGATCTCACTTTGTTCCTCCTGAGCCTGGCTCTGTAAGAACAGGCTTATACAAACTAAGCTGTTTTATCTGGTATATGGTAGATTATCTTCAACAGCAAGATAAGAGGGAACAAGTTGACCATTCAGAAATTACTGTTGTTGATCTATGAAACAGATGGGAAAAGATTTTTGTTAAGCTGATTGTGTAAAATGGAGTGTAGCAAAGGAATCTGAGTATGAAAATAAACTTGCAGTTCCACGGTGACACAGAACCACGTATTACAGCATATTGGCATGTGACTTGTGTATTTATAGGGGGATTTATGCTGTACAGAGATGGTTATTAGACACCACAGGAACAGAAGTCTTAAAGATAGTAGCTTTTACATTGTTAGATTGAGATAGGTGGTGTAAATACTGATTTTCAAAGCATGAGTTAACTCATCCAGGTTTTTCATTTTAAAATCCTTTCTCCCATTATAATTAATATTCAGTTTTAGCAGTGAGATCTCAGTGTAAAATCAGCTTATCTTTCAGACTGACATGGATTAGGAATCTTGTTTTGATAAACAGTCTACAGACCTTCTGAGAAATCATAGGGCTTATGCATAAACTTTGAAATACGGACATGTAAAAGTAAATGGATTTTACTGAGTTTTAATGTGAACAGATATATAGAGCCTGACCATACAGAAAGGTCAGACTGTAGATATGCTTTCATATATCCACATGAATTAAGTTGTTCCATTTCAAGCAGTAATTTACTACTGCCTACCCAGGTAGAGGTGCCAAGATTTTTTTTTTTTTTTTTTTTAGTACTTCTGCTTGGTATCCTTTCAGATAAAGGATTCTACTTACATAGTTTGGAAATTTCAATGTCCTGAACAATGATGTAAGAACCTTATTTAATTTGTTTTGCAAATAAGTCAAGCCTTTTTTCCTCATTTAGCAGATTTGCTGGTAACACAGAATTCTTTGCACCAAGGAAAAACCAAAACAAAGTGTATTTTAATGACTTAAAAGTCCTGTGACGTGCTCACATGGCAAGCACCTTTTCTTGTAAATCAAAGACGGTTCTTTTCACAACCCTTCTTTGTTTTGGTTTAGTAAAAATAGACAGTAATTCTTATAATATGCCTTGGTAATCTGTATGTGCTATGAGGGTCATCCTGTCTATAGGAGACAAGAGAATCTCATGCATTTTAAGTACAAATTAGTATTTCTGCCATCACTGACATATTTCAGAGCCAGGAACAGTGTTAGGCCTCAGTTTCCTGTACCACTGTTGTCATGTCTGTAAGTGCAGATGTCTCCTCACAGAGCTCGCAAGAGTCGTGATTCACAGTCACCTTTATTTTCATGTTGGCTTGAGGTTTACTTATACAATTTTTATCACGATTCCTTATTCATATTAGACAGTTTGCTGTCTAAGCTACTATCTAAAAGGTAAAAATTAATTATAAATACCAAACAGTAGCTCCTGCTGTTGGTCTTTTCCTGGTCAGTGTGTGTCTTGTGAGCAGCTCTTTGCTAACGAGCATTCAGTGTTAACAGATGGTATTGCAGATATGGGTACAACTGAGGGCAAAATCAGGATGCTCCTAGAAATGTATGAATTTAAGATGCAGACAGTGAAAAAAGGCTAAAAGTACTTAGATATTGCACAAATAAGAAAGGTGGTATTTTTCACTAATGCCAAAAAAAGTTTAAAGACCACAACATCAACTGGACTGAGACTACAAAACCAATACCAGATTCTTTTGCTGAAAATGCCAGTTTTCTGTACTCTCAGTGATACCAATCCGTCCACCCAGTGAAAGGCATTTGATTATAGTGGAAGCGGAATTATGGCTGTAAGTTACCCCTTATTTCTTAGAGCACAGCTAAGTAACTGAACCCAACACTGCCAGAGATGTGTAAGGCATTATTATTTTTTAAACACATTGTGCACAGGTTTTCCTTTCAGAATTTTAGGTTCAATGCTAATTTCACTTTGCACCAGTACTTCATTTTCCTGCCATTACTATTTCTAGAAGCCTAAAGAAATCGTTATTCCTTTGGGGTTGTGTGCAGCTATTGCCACAGTAAGGGTTGGGTCTGCTATTGCAGTAACACGGGAAAGCTCCCTCTGGGAGAGTTTTGCTCTGTATTGGGAATCTGGGGCAGGAATGTCTTGACTTACAACCTGAAGACAAGCAGCCAGAACAGATGGCAAAGAAGGGAGGAAAGCAAAGCTTGTAGAGGTGGATTTGGGGATATTGGAAAAAGCTGCGCTCAAAAGACACGACTGGCTGTGGGAGCTCACCCGTGTGCTCTGGGGTAGCCAGAAAGCACCTGTGCTCCAACCATGGATTTGGAAAGTTACGAGAGACTGAAATATTATCCAAGCCACGAGGGAACTTCTTCGATAGAGCTTTTCCCTTTTCCCCACAGACCTGGGCTTTGGAGGCTTGCTATTTGTTTTATTAATACAGGTTACTGTTCAGAGACGACATAACTTAGGGAAGAGTAGGAATCGTGTCATTTTGTCACATGGATAAATGTAGCCTAAAAAAGAAAACTTAATCATGCAAAACTAGCACTTGCAGGAGTAAATGGGTAAAAATTACCTGTGTAAAACTATGTACTTGTAAAAAGAATCTGGAACTAACAGACTGTCAGAAATAACGTTCTGTGTCTTATAGGTCATGGTGAGGTATTTATTACTGAAAGTGTCAAATTTACTGAAAATATTACTGAAAGTAAATGAAATCTGTCAAATGTTTTAATTAAATATTCAAAAATTTTCAAGTCAAACTTTAGACTTTTTTTAACACATCTTCTGTGTGAAGTGCATCTAAAAATAATGTTCATTTTCAATCCTTGAAGTCGGAATACATTCGGGGACCAGCACAAAAACTGACACCAGGATACAGACTGATGGGTATGATATATGAACTTCTGATTAAGTTCTTTCTGGACATCAGTAACTTTGAAGCTGGGAAGTGCTGAAGGAACTCAATTCTGTTTTTTTTTTTTTCTTCTTTCTTAAATGTCATACCTTTTAAGCATTTGTAAAAAAGATTACAAAAATGCTTTGTCATTCTAATGAACATCTGTGATTGCAGCTGTTGTTCATCTTTTATTTTAAAGATTTTTCAATTGCTACAGTCATATATTAAGATTTTTCTTTGTTGCTTGTACTAAGTCAGCACAACAAACGCTGTGGCTTGACATCTGTAAATAAAGGCTAAGCCCAGTGCAAGGTGGCAGGTCAGCTTTAGTAGAAGGTTTCATGTACAAAAAAATACTGGAATAAGCTCAAATCAACCAGGAAAAAAAATGTAGGCTAACGTGGAAGTCATGGTAAGTATTGTTGGCAAACTGTGATGTGGTGCAGCAGTGACTGCTTGTTCTCAGAGCTAAGAGGGCCACTGACCCCAGTCTGCTGTACAGGTGCTAGACTGTGATATAATAAATAGTCTGTACAGTGTCACACTATATAAAAAGTTTAAAAACCACAATGAGAATAGATTTTAAAAAACTTTTTATATTGTAAAAATTTTAAAATTAGGTCCAAACCACCATTAAAAAAGGTATGAAATGTGCAATTTTGCAAGTGGAGACAAGGGGCACAAGAAGGGTTCCATAAAGGTTAATAAGAGTTGCTCTGTGAATTCTCTTTGTTTCCAGTATCTTCATAGATCTGGTAATCACACAGACCTCAGAGCAGTTCTCTTCAGGCAAGTAGGACATGAGCTAAAAGTATCACCACTGATTTCAGTAGGGAAGATTGGCTGCAACACGGAGTAAAAGGCTATTTTAAGAGACAAATGTACAGTACAGTCTATTTATGTAAATACTTGGAAAACGCAGCCACAAAATTGTTTCCCAAGTACAGAGCTGTGAAATCAATGTGCCATATGGAGCTGTAATATATGACAGAATATTTTAGAATCCTAAACCTTGAAAGAAAACTGTTGTAAAAGTCTGCATGTAGAATAACATGATTACTTGCTTGTGTTTTAACCAAAAGCTGCAAAGATTATGTATTTCCAAATGTACTAAAATATAACTTAGTATTTTTAAAAGGCAGTAACCCTTTTCACTTATTTCTCACAAAGCATACAGTGAGGAACTGATAATTAAAGGCAACAGAAATGGTAGGCAAGTGAAACAGATGGCAGTAACATAATTCTTGAGTCTTAACTGGCACTTAACACTAACTCTACGTCCAATTCGACAAATACAATAAGACACCTATGTTGACATACACCGGGTGCACTTAACTACTTTTATTTATGCAAGTGAGGTATTAAAATTGTCTTCAAAAGCAGACGTCTAAAGAAGAGAAAAATGGTAGCCAGAAGAGAATAGTAGCCATTGTTTTCAGTGTTCAATGATTAGTACTTGTAGGGTTTTTTCTTTCAATATCCTCTCTTATAATTTCCATGCAAAGTCTCTGTTTTACTCCTCCACTAGATAGGTAGCTTGGGATGATGGGAAGAAATTCACCATTTTTCAGCAAGAATTAGTTATGAAGACTGTTGGGGTTTTTTTTTTAATGAAGTATAGTAAGCTAAAAATGTGTGCATCTCACACGCTGCATATGATACACTTTCAATATATACACTGTCATTGTACACAAGCATCTTGTATATACACCGATACCACCTTCACCAGGGAGTCAAAAGTCAATAGATAAGGAACCTTGTGCCGTATCCTCCCTTCCTCTCACGTAAATTTCACATGGAATCTCCTCCATCACCCTGTCTTCTATACCCTGCTCAGGGCACTCATGAGCTTGTTTGAACGTGTAAGTACTTTTCTTGAAGGTGCTGTTGAACGTTTTCATCGGCTGGGGCTGCGCGAAGTCGTTGCGGAAGGGCAGTTCCATGGAGCTGAGGTTGGTCCTGCTCTGTTTTATGTTCGAGGCCTGGGAGCCACAGTGGTGGTCATGGATGCACCTGGAAGCTGTTGAAGGGCGTCGCATTTTCTGATAGTTCTCGAGCTCTTCTGACAAATCTGCCAAATCTGCAGAAATTTCTTTGTCCCTTAGTGAAAAGAGTTCATAATGAGGAGGATCAAACACTTCCTGGAAACCGGTTTTGTTGAAGGCAGTCTTGCAAGCCATGACCTTTTTGCGAGGTTGCTTTACTTGCACTAGAATTGAAATTATGAGAAGAACTAAAACTATCCCTGATGTGATGCCAATGATTGTCCCATGAGTTTTGGTGATTTGTTCAAACAATCCAGTTCTTTTCTTTTCTGCAAAGAAAAAACGAGGATCATAATAAGACTTTTATTATTTTCCCCACTTTTGATAATATATTTCAACAAAGCAAATTATGATGATTGTCATGTAAGTGCCCTATTAATAAAATGACTTAATGGCACTGGAGACCAGACCTGTATGTCAGTGGGATTTGTCTAATTCCCTGTCATTAGTGGCTACCATATGATAATTCAGTGGCAGGTGGAACCCTGTGACCACTGCATGCTGACTCAGCTGGGGGGTGATTTCCATTCTGAACCTTAACTGATCAGTTCATATTCCAAAATCCGTGAATTAAACAGGCTTAAGTCAACCTAAAATAGGTTAAATCCAGCTACAGATGATGCTTCTCTTGCCATGGTTTGTTCCTGTTGGCAACATTCCCATCGATGCCCGTGGAAGAAAACCTAGATTTAAAATCAGCCAGTTCTTCTTTAAAAGTGAAATATTATCACAGTGATATCAGATATAAGAATGACTGTGTTGTTTGCCTTCACATCTCTTGGAAATGCAATGGCTGTGTTATTGTGTGAGGCTGTTATACCTAATTCAACACAGGGAGCTTTAGCATAGATACATTCCAGTTTTAGGAGTTCAGTAATAAAGTCAGTTGAGAGGAAAAAAAAGAGAGGGGGAACCAACTAACCCCAGTTTTGGCTAGTACTTCATATGAAAACACACAAGATGGCAGCATCAGAACAAGGTGGTTTTCCATATTTAAATTTCCTATTTGAAGACTCAAATTTTCCAGTTGAATTTTTTCTTCTGTAAATGTCCTAGGGGACTGAAAGATTTCTACACTGAGGCTCTGCAACATCTGCTAGTGGGGGAGAAAAGCATTTAAGCCTATGTAGAAGAGAATGTAGTAGCCTAAATATTGCATAATTATCTTCAGATATCTGGCACCTGGCATCTGAATATGTGTGTTATGCACCTAAGTACCACACACTGTGCATGGAGTTATACACCATCACGTGTTATTTGAAACAATCCATGTTCTAAACAGACTCCATGGAATTGGAATAAGAAGTTACATTTCTGCTTCAGAGCTTGGACTGTTGCAGGTATGGATTCTTGTGCTATGGAAGTTCTCTTGTCTGCATCTAGGTTTCTTAATTCTTGGAAGATATTTCAATCAAAAAGTTGTTATGCAAAAGGTGATGTCTTCTCCAGTCTCTTAAAATAAATTGCACACAACTGACTTTTCTAACAATTTTTGTGTTATAGGGCTTAGGCATAAGTAGGTCACAATATGCTCAGATTTATGTAGCTATTGATATGGACTAAATGAGAACTCTGAGTGCCTGCAGGAACTGAGCACAACTGTGAGCAGCTTTCTTTTTAAGGCTAAATATTGCTTATTTGGTTGCATCGGTCTCCTAGAGCTGGCAATATGGATCTGGTCTTCAGCTGCCTCTAAGTGATCTGCTGTGCAAGTATTACAGAAGAATTTAGCCTGCATTCAATATAAAACATGATAGGTTGTTCAGCACCAGATATAGCAATTTACAAATATTGGGAAATACACTTTTTTCACATTACAACACGTTTTTCATGGAATTAATTTTTTTTAATACTGAAGTATGTGAGTGAAGTGTGGATTCTAGGTGAGATTCTAGAAAGCATTTGGTGAAGATGGGAAAGAGATCCAGAAATTGCACTTAAGAGGGAATGTTGAATATTATCAAAGCTAAGGATTGTTTAGAGGAAGCTTACTTGTACACTGAGAACTTGGGAGCTATGGATCAGTCTTGTTAGCTAGAAAGCTTTCATAATATACCCAACATCAGAGTATTTATTAGTGGTGTGAATTTTTTTTTGTTTACCCAAAAGGCAGTTAAAAAGTAGGTGTGCTTTAACAGAATAACAATTTCCTGAAATCATGAATTTTTCCTACAAGACCTGATTTTGAAGCAAGTCTTTGATGCAGTTGTGATGGTTTAAAAAATACTTCTTGTCCCGTGTTCTACAGGCAGAGATTTATACATCTCTGTTTTCCATAAGTGATTACTTCATGCTTCCTAGCAATTCCTCCTTCGTCCTTTCTCACACCATATGCAGCAGTTGAATTTACTCTGAAATACCCTGCAATTTATAACTCAAAACAAAGCTTTTAAAATTGTATTTGTCTTCCACGATTGTTGCTTCTATTTCAGCTCTGCGAAAAGCTTTTTATGCTTGAAAGCTTGTTTGTGCTTTTCCAGCTCTCTATTTTTTTCCTCTAAAAGGCATTACCTGTCCCTACAATCCTTGCTTTAGGTAAAGTTTAGAAACGGACAGGATGCAGCTTGGAAAATATTACATTCTTATCAAGCTGATATCCTTTTAAAATAGAGCGTATATGCCGAAGAGGAAGAAATTTAGTTATGAAGCAGTAAGATCAATATTCAGGATGCTTTACGTGTCTCCTGAGTTTAAATATAAAATTTGGAACACCTTCCTGAGATTAGCAGAATAGCTGCCTTCAGCGTATTTCCAGGAAAAAGACATTTCATGACTTTCTTGAAAGGCAAACTGACCAGCCTAGCTCATAAAGGCTCTACTTTGCACTGTATTCACCTCTGCAGTGATTCTCGTCCCAAGGGTATGCACAGTTCTGGATGCCATTGCAGACTAAAGAATTATTGATGCACATGTTGCTATGGCAGAAGTAAGTGTTGCCTGAGCAGGGAGCTGCAGGAGACAGGAGAAAGAAAACATTCAGAATTTTCAGTAATTGATGCATTGCAATAAAACTAGTAAGCTCATGTTTGTTTTTTTTAACACGCTACCACATTCTTTATCTTTGTTTCAAACACAATCTCTTTTATTTCACATCACTAATTATCAGATGATTTGCTCTCTCTCCATGTGGTTGCTTTCAGGTGTGTTGTCTATGCTACAAAAAAAAAATTCTTGCTCCAAGTGGGGAGGTACCAGATAGAGACAGTCACAAAATACAGATAATGGAAGAAGGCTTTAATTCGTGTCTTTAAAAACTTAATACTTAAAAATCTCATGCTCACCATCAATTATATATTTATTCTGCTGTGCATCTGCTGTGTAGATGTTGTGAGGCAGTCCCTGAATATCTGCATTTTAGAGCCCATTAATATCTTAAGGCAAATCAGATTTCAGCTTGTGGAGGCCTGTTTCAGTAATTGCAAGAGATTTCAATAACTGGAGGCATCTAAGTCATTCCTGCTTGTGAATCAAAAGCTCTTGGATCCTCCTATTAGAGCTAATGCAGGGATTGAGAGAGTACAGTTTAGCTTTTTATCTATCTGTCTATATATAGTTAGAAATTTGAAGAAAGACATTAACTAGAAAGCTGCCCCGGACATTTTATGTTTTTGTGAAGATATGTTATAGGTCCTTGACTTCAGAAAAAAAGATATTAAAAAATAGTAATAATTCTTTTCAGGGTGTTGTGTAATATACATAGAGAATTATTTATGAATTCAGGGCACTGGACAAGAAATTGGTTTTCCCTTTCTCTGCTTCAGTAATGTGCCGTTTTCACCATGGAAATGTTTATTATTAGTGGATTCAGTTATATATTAAACAGCAAAGGTGTGTGATAGACATTCTACTATTTGGTTTCATAAAAAGAATTTATTCTTAGGGTAAAGCAGAAAGGAATGGCTACTCCTGAATACTGCATTTCTCACTTATTCCTTCTGTTGGACTTCAGAGTGTCAGTGACAAAAAGAGGAGTTATGCCTAATAAAAAAGAAAATTCAGACCTTTAATTCTGAATTTGCATTCCCTAAATTTAATATGCATTGTCTTCCCATTTCTTACTCCACTAAGTCTGGTAACCTACACTCATTGGTTTTAAGCCTTTGTATTAGCTTTCTGTCACTGCTTAACCCTGGCAATCTGGCAAGAAGTTCCATGTAGGAAGTCTGTGCTTTAATTGCAGAGCAAGTGTAATACAGAATGTATTTAGAGTGTATTTTTGGGAGAGCTTATCCATGTAATTTCAGAGCTTAAAAATGTCACGGTAGCTATCACATGTATCTTCCCTCCTGAAGTGAGTTGAGAATTTAATTGTATGGAAAGTAGATTTAGCCTCAGGAACACCTTTTTCTCCTCATAAAGTTCAACAAAAGGAAACCAAGTCCTGCAGCAGTAAAAGGAGTAACTCCACATGTGCATCCAGGCTGAGGGCCAGCCAGCTGCAAGGCAGACCTACAGACAAGCACTTGAGGTCCTGGTGGAGAAAAAGTGCACCATAAAGCAGTAATTCCCCCTTGTAGCAAAAAACCAACCAGCAGCATCCCGAGCTGCGTTAGGGAGAGCACTGCCACCAGGTCAGGGGAGGTGGTTCAACCTCCCTGTTCAGCACGGGGGGAACAAGGCAAATGGCACCAAGGCAAGGACCTGGAGCATCAAACATGATCCATATGGGTTGCCCTGCGAGGTTGTGGAGTCTCCATCCTTGGAGATGTTCAGCAACTGACTTCATATGGTCCTGGGAAAGCTGCTCTCCCTGATCCTCTCTGACCAGGGAGACTTCCTGGGTAGGCTCTAAATCAACAGCCTTTTTCAGTAATGTTTTATATCCAATTTTTTCTAAGGGCCAAACAATCTTTCAATGGGACTTTTTTTTTTTCCAAGTTCCATGCAATTACTTGATAAATGAAAGGATAAAAATCAAACATTTTCCTACTTAACGCTACAAATTCAGACTTAACTACGTCTTTAACTGTTTCATCAGCTGCTACTCTTTAGGAAAGAAAACATAAAGGAAGATAGTTGTTGTGTTGTTGATGTGAAAAATGTTCTCCTGTAACGTATCAAGAGTGGCTGCTCAGAAAATGCACATAATTAATGGCTCAAGGCCTAATGGAAGCATCGTATGATGCATCGTGATGGAATGTCTGAGATTATACTGCAGTTACATTCCAAAGGGATTCACATCTCCCTGGAGGACTAAATGATGACAGGACAAAAGTTATGCAAGAGTATCAATCTAAATATGAAAACAGGTATCCCAGACAACCTAAAGCCATTCACAGAAATGGGAAGAAGCAGTCGATGTTTCTAACCATTACACCTATATAATATACCTTATAGTGGGAGAAAGGCTAATAATTAAATTGGAAGTGTTCATGATGCAGACTATAAAATAAAAGGCTCTTGGCCTTATTATCACATGTGGGGAGAAAAGACTTAGGTATTTTTTCCTTCTGATTTTGGAAAGAAAGATTGTGCAAGCTTTGCTTTATAAAGGATAACCAGGATCAGAATTTAAAGACAATAGTTTAAAATGGGTACGTATGTAATAGGCTACAGTATCTACTAAAATATTTCTGACTGTGAGATAAAGGAGGATCTGTGAAATCCATGTCCAAAGTGGTGGTTGTGGATCTATGTGTATCTGCTGGTGTTTCAACAGGGACCTGTATGGAGCTGTAGTTCTTTTGGAGGCTCAGAGGAATAAACAGGAATGTAAGACACATTCCCTTTCTTATTTCCCTGAACAGGTGGTTCTGCATTTTTGGTTGATCCTTTCTGCTGCTGCTTCTCCATCCAGTAGCACAGTCTCTATTGTACATTTTTGTGTAGTCTCTAACTTTTTTGTGGGGATGGGGATGTCCACAGTTTGTAAAGATGAGACAAATGGACTTAATTTTCCTTCTGTTCGTTATCTGAGGAGTAAGAAGACTAAAAGTCACAATGACTGATCAGTTCCAGTCCAGGACTTCAAGGACATAGCTGGACTCTTCTCACACCAGCTGCCTAAGACTGGTGCAATGTTCACAGTGTCCTTTGTATCCGGCATTATTCATGTATTGAATCAAGCCAGAAATCAAATACATTGATTTTTAACATTGCTCTTAGCTGAATTACTTAGTCAAATCTGCAAGTAGCACTAGGTGTGTGTTAGGTGACTGTCATGCACAATTAGTTCATTTATGTAAATCTTTTCAAAAATATTGATCGTTTTCATGGTTGGCTTCATATAATTACAATCATTAGCAAGGTAGAAGAGAAAGATAGCTTAACAGTCTGAAAATGTGTGAATTCACCTTTTTCAGCTGGAAAAATTGTTTATGACTAGATTATTTAAAAATACATGATACATTTTTCAGCCACAGACTTTTCAACTAGCTGCCAAGAACGGCAGTATCCAAGTAAAAAAGAATAACCACATACCTTTGCAGATTTTCTTCTGCTCAAGACTTTTGAGCTGCTTTAAAACCGTAAGTTTGGAAAGTTATCTCGCTTTAGGAGTACTTACTGTTTCAACCTCTTGCATTAAAAAAAAAAACCACAAAACCAAACACACAACCCCCCAGAAAAAACCCAAACTCAACAACACATAAACCTCTTAGAGTTACATGAAGCTGAGGATAAGGGACGGCTTCGGTGGAGTGGGGTAGTTCCAGATCCAACACTGAAGGTAGAGCTGTGGATAGGAAGGAGATCAAGCACGTTTTCTAGCCTTATGAATATCCAGCATGGGCTTGAGAAGTGCCTGTTATGGTGTCTGGCAGGGAACTGGAAGGTGGGAGCTAGTGGGAGAGCTCACTTCAGTCCCTGTGCTGTCTTTTTGAAGTAAGTCTGCTTGTAGAACTCTTTGTGGGAAGGACACAGCCTAGGGTGGTATTATTGCTGAATTCAAATGGAAAATAAGCCTTTTAAGAATGAAGGAAAGCTCTTCCTCAGGAACCACCTTACAGCTGTAATAAAGCAATTACCTAATTTACCAGCTACTATGTGAGAGAAACAGAAGCAACCTTTTTCACGTGTTCCTGCTGCCTAATACGTAGCTGATGCTTTCCCTAAAACACTTGAAGTGTCCTGATAGCAGGAGAATAGGCACTTTAAAATCTACTTACGGTCCACAAATGAAGTGAAGAGCATCCTGAACCTGCTCAGTCTGCTGCCTTCGTCTGCCCACATCCTCACCACCCCTGTCCCCGTCTGCAGCATCACGTCGTTGGCCACGGTGCTGCAGAACTTGGCCTTCAGGTTTTCAATGGAGCTGCTCCCGTCATACACAGCCACAAAGTTTCTCTTGCATTCATTTGAATGCTCCATCTGGTAGTCGAGAAACCGCATGTAGATCTGTTAGAGAAGAGGAATTAATGTCTCCAGGGAAAGTAGCACAGAGAAGACGGTTTTCGTTCTTAGCAAATATTGAATAAGATGTATTGTTCCCTTACAAATACGGGTAACTCCCAATTCACAACACTTTTAGACTTGCATTTTCCCATTAAATGTCCATGTGGAGTATTACCTGAAATTCTGTCTTAGGTATCTGTTTCACTTCTTCCCACTCCCCAAAACAGTCCTTATTTAACAATTTACTTTAATATATTTCTGCTCCCTTTGGAAAAAAAAGCACAAAGCAGCACACTTGCTGAAGAAACCCCCAAGCAGCTCTGCTAAACGGGAAGTCTATTACTCCAGAAGAGATACAAGGAATGCATAAATGTGCTAAAATAATTTTAATGGTATTTTGACTGTTCTCTTTTCTTTCTTTTTAATTCATAAAAATAATGTTAAAATATAAGGGAAGGAGTCTAGTCAGAGAAGCTCTGACATAAAATAAGGAAATTAAGATTTATTGCCTCAGAATGAAAGCTAATTACTGAACCATAGCAATGTTATGGATGACACAAAGTATGAAGTCAGGAGTAATTTGAATAAAAATGGAACTGAGAAAAGTAAGCTGGCTATGTAGAAGTGGTAATAAATTTAAGCTAATCTTAATTCTTCAAAAAGCAGAAATCTAATCCAAGAAAAGGCAGCATATGTGTTTGAACACATGCAGCAAGGAAATGAGAAGACAGAGATGGTACTTAAAGAGTAAGGAAATAATTTATTTTGCTGGAGCAGGAAACTTGTGCAAGATAATAATTCAGTTAGAATGACATCAACACATCTTAAGGGCTTTTTAATCTCTTAAATGGTTGTATTGGAATTCTCAGAATTCTAGTGAAAGTTTATGAGATATGAAACTAGGTCATCCATGCATGCTGCAAAGGCCATTTTCAACTTCAAAAATTTGTCAGATAGCCCTTGTTCTGAGAGGAGAAATCTGTGCAGGTGGAGGCTGAGGTGTCCTGCTCTGCTCCTCCTCTATCCCTGAGCTCTTCCCTGTGTGCTCAGGTCAGCCTGGCTCCAGCCTGTGTGTGAGGACTGCCTCTGATCCCCTCTCTGGCCCGTGCTATGGATGCTGAAGGAGTTTTTTTGCACAGTGTGGGTTTTTATGCATCTCTGCCAGATGGAAGAATCTCCAAGTCCTGTTTAGGTTGTGAATAAGAAAGTCAGGGTGGATGAATCCCACACCTGCATCTGCTCTATTTACCTGGTTTTCTGCCCTTTTGTCGTATCTTGCTTTTAACCCCAGCGAGTGCCAAAGCCTTTCAAAACTGAATTATAAAGAATTCACTAAAATAAAATTAATCACCTTTGTTTGTGTGTGGGAAGAAAGATACACATTTCCCCATACACCTAAGAGGCTTTACTGAAAACAAGGTACAGGAGCACAGGGAAAGACAGGTGACACTTGTACCCCCTGGCTTTTCCTCACCAGTGCTTCCAGAGGCAAGTTGCCAGCACTGCCTCCCCTTGCACCGCCTGTCCAAAGGCGCAGCTGTGCCATATTATCTCATGTTTCACCTCACTGTTTTGTGATTTTTCAGTATACACATTTTTTCTTTTTTTTTTTTTCCTGCTTTCTTTCCCCCCCTGCTGTTTCTGTTAGATTTACTGCTGAAAATTCTCACTACACTGAGAGCCTGTCTTCCATTGATGTCTTATCTCACAAGCGTGGGTGTGAGCTGTAAGTGCTAGTATTTGGGCTGGGAGATGGTATTTTCTTTTAATGACTGACTTTATAGATCTGCCACAAAATTACAATGGAAACTAAAAATAATTTAGCACATTTTTAGTACAGCTATTATTTGTATGAAAACAGAGGAATAATTCCATTAAAAGCCCTCACCACTTCACAAGCTCATCTGGGTTAGTGTTAGGCAAACATAAAAGGTCCTTACTCTTAGATTATATTGATTATCCTTGTAATTTTCTGAAATCTAGAGGCAATTTATTATATATATAATTTATAACAGATGCTTCTCTGTTATGCAGATTTTAAAGGTACTTTAATTGCTGTAGTTGTGTCCGTTTTAAAAGTCTATTTTTATTACAAAATCAGATTGTGGAAATTAAAAATGTCTATGCTTATTTTTCTCAAGAGAGAACCATATCAGATCTAATGGATTTTATCACCATAATTCTGCCAGAATTGAAGCTTGAGAAACCACTGTCAGAATACTAAGAATTATTTTTCTGTAATGTTTTAAATCAATAATTTAGGACGATGATCTAATCTCAGGACTCACCCAACTATAACTCTGCCTTCTGGCACCATTCAATAATTTATTAAAATGCTTAAGCATAAGACCTGGTGCACTCAAGTGGCAATGTAGAGAGAAAATGGTTTTATTATTGTTTCTGGTAGAACTGCTATTACTTAGACTAGGATAGGGCTCTTGGGAGTTGAGTCACTTCCTCAAAAGGCTCAAATATATTAATGGACTTTTAGTTTCTTTCTTGTCTTGTCCTCTAATTATCATCTTTTAGGTTGCTGTTTTAGAATGCACTTGGAAGTTGGTTAATAGGGCTGGTTAGTTAACTATAAGGAGTGTGTAAGAAGGCAGAGAGCTTTGTCATCTTGGCAGCTACTTCTTAGATATATTTTTTAATTTTTATGTACATGCCAGCAGAAGCAAAATTAAAGTATGTATGCTATAAAAAATAAAAATATGTACTCTTCTGTGCAACTCATAATTAACAGACAGATTCTGAAATGTGTAGCTGCTGGGTTTTTTTAAACAGGCTGTAGCTATTGTATTTTGGATTTGTGAATAGGATTTTATCCTTCCCTCTGCCTAACAAAAAATCTCGAGTTTTTTAATGAGCATAAGACAGCGATGTTTTTGTAAGCAGTCTCTAGTTCTGCAGCACAATAGTAAATAGCAGGTACCTGAGTAACTAATGTTGATTTCTGGCTCCAGCAGCTGATAATGCCCCTTTAGAGCTTGGGCAGAAAAGGTCCAGCAAATTTTGTTGAGGCACTTTAGGAGATCGTGATCCTCCAGCTAAGTCAGAAGAGTGATAATTTCTCAGCTGTTTCCAGGTGAAAGCTGAGCCTTTCCTTTTAGCTCAGACAGATGATGAAAGTGGATTTTAAGGTGCTGGAATGTGAATTAGATGGGAGAAGCAGGCACAAGTCGTGTTGACTTCAAACAGAATCAAATTCTCCAAGAGAACCACTGGAGGTAAAATGCTAAACCATGGCAGTGAGATTTACTGGAAATTATCAAAGGTGTTAGCCAGCATTTTTGCCTGCAGTCTTCCAATAAAACCAGAGTTCAAGTCAAATGCCCTTGAAAATTGTTGCTTAAACAGTTTTCACAGTTTCAAATAATAGGAAGGCAGCTCTGTGGACTTGTGTAAGTTTAATTTCAGAAACAATTATCTATCTGGATTTCCTAAACCACTGATACATAACTCATTTCGATGAAAGTAAGACATTATGCAAATCACAGCTAGTGACCATTCCCTGTTATGAACGTCATGGAAACACATTATACACTGAATTATGTGAACAAAACCCACCTTAGCATTTGGAGTAGCTTTAATTGTCCATATACAGTCAACCGCTTGTCCTGGCTTTGTTTTTCCTTCTTGTTCTACTTGACTGGAACGTACGATTCCATCAGCTCCTGAGAGCTCAAACTGGCAGTCTAGGGGAGAAGATAAACCTTGCTGTCAAATGCAAGTGTGATATTAATTTTAAATTTCATGTATAAAGAAATTGTTACTGTAATACTAGACCTGGGATGGGATTTAAAATGCCTCCTAGGTAAGTGAAGTCGGGATCTGCAATAGAAAGAAGTCATGAATCACAAGGGCTATCAGTGCTAGAGAATCACTTCAAGGTTTAGTATTATCTGCAGATTATGTCCATTTTCTAGTATGTCACAATAAAAATTACCAGAAAGTTTACTGAAGCAATTGGAGGGGAAAGAGGCAAAGTTTTTTTAGATGAGAACATTATTCCACAACGATTGACCTTATCAGAGTAAGGCAATTCTATCCTGGCAGCTCACATTTCTAGCATAACACTAAAAACGACCATCCAGTATTTTGTTCCTATATTATTTTATGAATTTAACTATTCCAGTTTTCACTGAAATTGCTGGAGCTCCAAAAGAGTACAGGGGATCTTCCTGTGTGCAGAAAGATTATCTAGATTTATTTTATCAGACTGCTGTCTGTCTAGTTTTGAACAATTTGAACCAAGTTTAGCAGAATCTACCAACACTCTGAAATTGCTAACGGCTCTTAGTAACGGATGTGAAGAAGGACAGTTCAATCCGGAAGATACTTTTTCCCTGGGTACCTTTATCTCTTCCGCTAGACCAGGCAGTGCAGTTCTAGACCTCATTTCTGAAGGCAGAATTTCACTTTGATTGCTCCTCCATTTCCTTTCCCCTCAATGTGACGTGTGACCGTACACATCTGCAGTAAACCTGGACACCGTGTACACAATGCTAATGAGTAAGAATATACTTTTTCGTAATGGTTAACTGATGCTACTTGATCTACTGAGACAAGAACTTGGCTAAAAGAGAGTCTGTAACGGGCTGGCATGTCCAAGGCTTGCACTTCAGTGATCAGGTTAGTATTTCCTCACAAATCAGCACGGAAACATTTAAATGTATAGGTAAAGCTCCAGCCTGGAACTATGATAATCTCGTGATGTTTATGAAATGGCTTTGGAAACGGACTTGGCCAAATGTGTAAACACTGTCCCTATGAAAACATTTTAGTGTGTCACTCCCACTGGACTGGTCACCATGTTCAGCTGAAGTTTCCAAGTCTAAATCCCTAAGCAGTAATATATAATGAGACATATTGCATTCATCTGCTGTAGGGGTAAAGACCAGTTGGGTAAAGGTGACATTAAGTTATGCCTGTGTCTACATTTGTAAAAGCAGCAGAACTGACATTTTTATATTGCCTTTTGTCCCAAAGGACAATAAAATGCTGATAACCACACGTGTAGTATCCACGAAGTACAGCAGTCAAGCATTGCACAAGGACATCAGGTCAAATTTTCATGTAAGAATAATGCCCTGCCCGTTTTAAGCAGCCCCACAGAGCAGATGCACTTTTTGTTTGTCTAAAGGCACTGTCAGCATATTATCCTCTCCTTTGTACCTGTAAACTACACAGACCTGTGAGCAAAGAGCAGCTCTGTTGGCTGAGCCTGTGGATTGAGGGAATCTAGTTCTACTGAGAGCTGATGCTTGGACTGTATAGAAATGTCCTGTGGCTTTTCAGAATGGAGATTTAAAGTGTTTTGCATCTGGCTGTAGTGCTATTGTAGATTTGCTTTGGGTATTTTCGTCAGTGTCTCATATTCCTGGAGGACAGGCTGTTCAAAATGCAGCTGTTTGTGTGCATAGAGGCTCCTTCCATTACTACCACTGTTGACACTGGTACAAGGCAGAGGAACGAAGAGGGCTGCTGCTGAAGACTTCAGCATGGACAAGATCAACTGTCCTCTTCAATAGCAAACTACAGACCTGTAATTTCCTTCAGTCAACTTTCCAAAGTCAAAGTCAAATATCCCAAGAAGGACTGGGACTGTGACTATCACATTGTCACTGTGCCTTCACAAGCACTAATGATGAAACACAGCTCTAGACTGAGAGCTCAAACACACCCACAGAGTTCAATGGGAGCAGATGGTCATTAACTCAGGATTTTAGACATCTTTACCTGGTATAAATGAGTACTTTGCTTGAAATCCCTTTCCTTCCAGCTCCTCATCAGACGTAAACTTGATCCACATAAATCTCCCTGTTGATCTAATTAGCGCAGGACTTTTCAGACCACAGTAACGATTAATGAGAGGGGAAAAACCAAAAGGTCCATCTCGAACCTCCAGATGATCAAACCGACATTCAAATGAGGGTTCTATGTAATAAGGTTCATCAAAGGTCAACTCAATTCTTTGTCGTGGAGCAGCTAGACATAAAAAAAAAAGATTAAATGAAGGTCTAGATAAAAAACATGAAGACGTGAAATAACGAAAAGACAGGCCTCCAAAACAGCAAGATAAAAAAGAGGGTGGAAACTTCTCAAAATATATATAGCAGTCTGCTACAAAAATTCAGATACACTTTAATAAAAATTTTTAAAATTATTTTGTAAAAGATACTTTTGCACGGAGCTTCACAGGATTTTTTTTGCTTGCTGAAAATTTTCAATGTTGAAAATTCAGAAATGGCATAAATTTAATGCAGCATATGTCATATATTAACATACATGCAGAGGTATTCAAACAAGGTTTAGTTATTAAGATATAAATTAAAACCAGCATTATGTGAAAGCAAAATATACAATATAGGACAAAACACTGAGGTGTGCAGAAAAAAATGGAAAAGAGGAAGATATGAAGACCTACTGACTGGTTTATTTCTTAAACATAATGTCCAAATTTCCAGATCCATTGGCAGAAGTCATCTTTTATTAGACAATTCAGAGAAGCGTAAATGCTTCAAATATGTTATTAATACGCAGGTGGCTACAGATATTGGCAAGTTTGAATCAGTGGCGGACTAATATCAGGATTTGGATCAGACCCCTAAGTCCTGATGAGATGCAGCTATGACTACTTTGAGATGGGACTTTCACATCCACGGCTTTGTAGTGAGTGAATAACTTTAGTGTTCCCTGTTCTTGGCATCTCTTGAGCTGTGTGAACTTTCAGATACTCACTGGTATCTGGAGTGCCAGCACTAAGGAATCCCATGCTGGCTGCTTTCTCTGGATGCAGAAAGGATTTGCTGACGTGCCTCTCACACTCTGTTCAGACCTCACGCCTTCCTTACACGAGTTACACCCATTTGTAGCTGCCTGTGCACCCTGGCAGAGATCTGAAGGAAGGCAGAGATCTTGGCTAGAAATCCTGGAGGGCCTGGGCCTCGCTCAGGTACCCACAATGTTTCTGTGTGAGAGCTGTGAAGAGAGGCTTGGGAGCTGGTTCTGTGCCCGTGCAAACTGCCTCGCCTGACCCCTGAAGCCAGACGGGCTGTGTGTGCTCCCTGGTGCCCTCACGGTCAGGCAAGACTCAAAACTGAAACTGTGCACGCGTACAGGCAACAACGAGGGTGTCTGTGAGCACAAATAAAAACTCACCGAAACCTACCACTTGAAATATTTCAATTAATTGATATGAATCAGATGATTAAGCTGACTAATATTTTTAGCTGACTTCAGTGGGTTTTGGGTACACTCTAATAAGAGGAAAAATAATTAAAATGTCTCAAGTCTTGCAGCCTTTATCCAAGACATTCTCATTGGAATGTGGCTTTATTCAAGTTAATGACATTTTTTTGTCCTCAGCACATTATTTTAATAGTGACTTCAGCAGTACTAACAAATCTCTGTATTTTTAGTACAGCGTTATGTCATTCAGATGTATCTTTTTTATTAATGAAGGACAGCGTAACGATTTTCTGCTGGTGAGATAGACTTAGAATAACACAGTATGGTCTAACAGTCTTCATTTTTTGCTGTTTATTATCAGTGATATTAAGATAACAAACTACAATTTTTATCTTAATAGTTCTATGTCTTCATAGATTACAGTAGATCTGATGCTGCTATTTCTGGCTGTGAGGGTATGTCTTATTCCCTACAGCTAATTTTTTCATGTTTGCATTTCTTATTAATTCGTTATTATTGCTTCAGAGAGCAAATTTAGCTCCTTGTTCAAGTAAATTTATGCAGAATTTATTATATCACCAGTATGGCAATGCAATGCTTCGCAGTACTGTAAAACAGCGCAGTCCTAACAGTTCAAGATTATCCATTTAACAGGAAGATTATAGTATAACAAAAGAGAAACACAGCACGTACCTTCTAAGATATAGATGCACTCCTGATTTGGGGGGTACATGTTTGGGTAGTTTGGTGAAGCAAAATGTCCTCCATTACTCGTCCGTACCCAGTTGTCACACTGGGTGGGGGGGATGCGATTCACTCCGATATTCTGCCCACCTTGAGCGGGAAAAAAAAAAAGTGATAAACCAAACTTCTTCCGCAAGCATGCAGGTTTGATATTGCAGAAGTAAAACACACAGACTATTAAAGAGGACAGTAATTCGTTTTGGTTGAAAACCCTCTTCTAAGGTGCTTGTTAATATCTAACTGTATCTATGCAGTTTTAATTCGCAGACCTTTGAGAGGACACCCAATGCTGATACAGGTGTTAGCTGCCTCCAGTAAATTACATCACCTTCCACTGGTATCTTGACAGCTTCTGATTTATGGGGGTGAAAACTCTCTCTCCTGCAGAAATTTTCCAAGGAAATTCTGTAGGTGTCAGTTCAAGGAATTCTTCTTCTCTTTTAAGTGTGGGTTAATCTCACATACGGGAAAATGAGGTTTGTGAAATTGATGCCTTCCCCACTCAGCAGTCTTCAAAAATGCTTGTGGGTGGACTATTTGAAAAGCTTGTTGTCAGATACAGAAAACATGAATTTCCATGGTAGTTTCTTTCCCACCTCTGTCACCTAAAACCATAGAACTTGAACTGTGAACTTTCATGTTCTTTGTCATTGGGTTGCTTTGTTCATTCATAAGAAAATGCAGCAAATGGGGGAAAAATGGAAAATACAAGAATTTATATTGGCAATCCAAGAGCTACTAATACCTGAACACAAGTACTTTCTTTCATTTATATTGCTTAACTAAAAATTACAAAACTGTTACATTTTTTGACAGAAAATCATCAAACTAAAACCGTACCTTGTGTCTTCTGCGCAACAGCAATCCCTTCCACTACAAGGATTGTTACCAGCAACACTGATGAGAGAAATTGGACAGGAAAACATCAGTCATTCATCAAAATTACCTAGCATTACCTAGCATTCATCAAAATCCTAGCATTACTGACAAAATAGCTGAGAACACACAAAAATATGTAATTTATTCATGTGTTTTAAAATTTCAACTTTAGGAAACCAATGCAGTCTACAAGCACTGTTGGTTCTTCTTCCAGGTTCCTTATGAAAGTGTATATGAGAATAGCAATTAATTGTTTGAGGGGACTTTAAAAGTATTTTCTAAAGCATCTACTAATTTACAAGCATTTTCTAAAATTATACGGTACCTATTTTCTATAAATCTTTTATATCCTGAAACGAGGCGTTTCACTGCTATAATGCATCCTATTTATCCTAAAACTCTCTTTGCCTAATCTGTGTGAAAAGACTTCTCCAGCTTCCAAGAAATGAATCTGGACCACAGGATTCACTGCATGGTCTTATCCCTACATGGATTTCAGGAGTACTATTGAATTGTGCTTGCAGGACTGGCTGTTGTGATGCTGCCACACCAGGCATTTCTGCAAATAACGTGGCAGTAGAAAATGGGCAGATACAAGTTATAGCCATCTTCTTCCTTCCTTCCTTCCTTCCTTCCTTCCTTCCTTCCTTCCTTCCTTTCCCTCCCTCCCTTCTTCCCTCTTCGCTTTTCCTTACATTTACCTTTTCCCTGCACCCAAGAAGCATCACTATGAACAGCACATATTAAAGATCCCAGATTCCACTATCCATCAGCAATTTTAAAGCAGGCTTAATGTCCAGCTTTTCCTAAAACGCTCTGCCATATCAAATTGTTAGGGATTACCAAGAGGGGAAAAGGGAATGAAATAGAGTATATTAATATGCCACTCTTCAAATCTTTCATTTGCTTCCATCTTGAGTATCTCTGCAATTCTGACACATATCTTACAGAACTACCTAAGCAGGCCTGGACTCTGCCCTGGACAGAAGCTGGCTGAGGGGAGATAGGATCCAAGTTATACAGTCACAAGTATCATTTAAATTGGGAATAGAGAGCACCTATTACTTGTCTCTTCCAGTATGGCAAACCAGGAGCTTTCAGGAAAAGTTAGCAGGTGGCATGTTCAAATTAAACAAAGTATCTTTTATCTTTTGTTTTTCTTTTCCTTTTTTAATGCACACACTTTGTAACTCATCCTTGAAATACATTTTATTTCAGAACCCCCTTAAGCCATAAGTTGTTGGAAGTCTGGGGTAGTATTTGGGGTAAATATAATTTGCTCTAGTTTTATGCTCTTTCTGCTTTTGTATCTCTGTGAAAGAAGATACCAGGCTAGATGGACCTTTGATTTGATCTGCTATGGCCTTTCACACGTTCCTAATCTGCTGTCAGACAAGGTCTTACCACTGCAGGAAAAGAAAAGAGATTTCAGCAGGAATTTTATTGTCACACTCAAGAAGTTAGTTTTATTTTCTCAGTTTTCCCATCTGGTTGCTCAGGCATTTTAGTGGCTCATGTTGAAAAGGCATTTTCTCCATCTGTGATTTTCCTTGTGTTGCTGTAAGACTTTGAGCCCTTCAGAGAGTTCCAGAGTGAGCATGTACTGACTGTGAACTACGATGATCTTGACCCAACTCATCTACAGGCTCCTGTAATGTTGGCATGGATATATTGTCTTGGGAAAAGATAAAAGGAATCAAAGTCTGCTCCTGAAAGTGTCCATATAGCATTTGTGTTTTATTATGTATGTCTCTGCTGCCCTTTCTTCTCTCTGCCCATTCTGAAAGAGGCTGTATTTCATTCTGAGACTTCCCTCACCAACCACTGCTTTTCCCATGTAAGTCAAGTTCATAACTGTGGGTGTTTTCTAAAATACCATATAGGTCTTGCAACAAGTGTTATGTTCCTAGAAGCTTATTTGATTTTTAGGTGTGGATTATGAGATAGTAGGTGAAGAGTTAAGTAGTTTTTCAATTTCCATCTTTGCAATAATTCTGCATTTTCATCATTATTAACATACTGGAAAACATGCTTTCTAACTTATTATCCCAGTACAAAGTATCTGTCACTGACCATTGCTGACTCACTCTCCTTCAGATGGAAGCACTGAGCACCCCATTACCGGTCTTCAGGTTAGGAGTGTTCACTGGTCTTTAAAGGAAATAAACAAAATATCTCATCTTTATTAATGTGACTGACATTAGTTTTCAGCTATTTTTAGTTTTTAATATTTCTTATATAGGTGCTACTATTTCACAATTATTTGCACTTTGTTTTTGCAGCTTCTCTGTTCAAACTGTGCAGAGGTCCGAGTTTCAATGCACGAACTGACAATGCATTTGAGCTCCTGCATTTGTACTTGTCCCTAAAGGAGAGAACCTTGGTAGTGGTTATAAAGCTGTCTATCTGTTTTCTCTGGGTTTACTCTACACTGGTTGTGGAGCAACACTTCAAAGTTGGCTTTTAAAGTAAATGCAGTTTCCACAATCCTGTGCAAATCATGTATCAGTATGTTCTACTGAGCTCACCTTTCCTGAGGATGTGCTGTGCCCACCCTTGTTTTGCAAGGACATCCCAAGCTCTGTAGAACTTGCTGTGCCACTTCTCAAAATGTGAATGAGTGCTGACTTTTTTCTCAGAGCAACCGAACAGAGAACTATGAGTGAAATAAATACGTCTGTGACCAAGAAAATGAATGCAGTCACTTTCGAGCAACAGCGAAAAATTTGGAAGTTTTTTATTTAGCTCTTTACTATGGCTACCACTTTCTACAGTTACTGTATACTTTTTTAAAAAACAAATATCAGTGTGCATCTATTTGTGTGATTGTACTGATAGCAACAACGTAAGAATAGATGTTCTGCCATACTAACCACTGATTTCCCTTCTTGCTGATCTGGATAAAGAAACAAGCCCCCTAAAAGGACTTGAGAAGATCTGGTTGGTTTTCACTAAAGCCTGTGCCATTTCTATACAGTCCTGAGCTGTGTATGTGTGTGTAAATGCAAACAACAGTGCATATTCCTTGCAGAACAGCATGGATATGCAGGCAAGTGCAGAAGATAAATGGGCTGAATATTTGCCTTAATGTCTTCCTTTTGTCATGCTGTATGGAGGAGTGGAAATAGTTAAGTACGGGACACCTTCTCTTTGTTCCCCGCCCTTTTCATCCTCCGCAGTCTTAATCTCTTCCACCTCTTTCCTGCCCTTCCCTGGCAATGCCCATCCTTCACCTGTTCTCAAAAACCCTTCAGATATTCAGAGCAGCCCAGTAGCAAAGGTTTCAGGGTCTTCCTTTGCCATTACTTTCATCCCGGGTGCCAGTATGACAAAGCAAAGAGGTGCCTCTGACTAATAGTCTGGATGTGTGCTGTCCTTATCTCTGTGACACTGCTCTAAAGGAGGTGCAGAGGACTTACCTTCTTCCTGGGAGTACTGGGCAGAGATGCCTGAGGTAGCATGGCCTTAAACTGTGTGCATCTACACGACACAGTATAATGTGGGATAGCAAACAGGAGTCTGGGGGCTGAAAACAAGGCCTATCAATATTCAGGATGAAAGGAAAAGAAAGAAGGGGGAAAAAAATCAGTCAGGATATTTTTAGACCTTTCAGACTGTTTCCATTAACCCATTTTTGTGAGCATTTTAAAAACAACAAAGCAATCGCTGGGTGTCCTAAATCCATACCACTTCCTGGAAACATAATTTTGAATCCCAAAGACTAATTTGGGCAATACAAGTCCATAAGAAGGAAGATGTCTAGGGAAGAGACAGATCCTGCAGGATGGTGCAGTGGAGAGCTAGCACTGAACCAGTGTCCTGGTACTGCATGCACGGACACAGACGCAGCAATTAGAGCAGACACAAGAGACAGAACTACTTTCACTAAGTCTTGTAGCACTTCCAGAAGGATAAAGAATGATCTTGTAATTTCTGTTAAATTGAAATTCAAACAGTTATAATGGACCTGAACTTACAGTGGGACAGAATATTCCTCTGCTCCTTTTTTCCTCTTTTAAAGACTCTTACATCTCTCACTGACATGACTGTTCTTCAGTGCAGATTAAAGACAGGTCTAGACGTAGCTCCACAGTCTGTTATAGTACAGGAACCAGAAGCAGAGAGTCTAAATGCCACTTGAACATGCCTTGGCAATGTAAACAACAGCACACAGAGTGCAGCACTGCATGACTGCACTGATCACCAAAGGCATGGAAGGGGAGGTCTGATTGTGCTGTTTCTAACAGAGGAGTGTGGTGAGAATTTTCTAGAGGAAATAGATATGGGAGACTAGCCTTATAAACTTAAGATACTTAGTTGGTAAATATAATAAAGGTTAGTGCTTCTGCACCTTATATTGAGCTTCTACTTCATGCTATGTACCCTGTTAGAAGAGGCCATCATGAAGCCAGCAGCAGCACAGACACTGAGGCAGACAGATTTAAAAGGGGCTTCTTTTATTCATGAACCTGGTATTTGCTACAGGCTTGTATTTCATGAATTCTGGTGCATACTTTTGTACTACTATTTAAAGCTCTCATAGTTTTTACCTGTGTGAACATGAACTAGAAATAAAGAAAAAGCAGTAAGCTTCTGTCTCTGTTTTTAAAAGAATGGATTTTTCATTTTCTTCACTTCTTTGCATGAAATATTTTAGATCACATAGCCTGCAGACAGCTGTATAAATTTTGTAGAGAGAAGACACTAACCATACATCGCAAGTTCTTACTATTCTGTTGCTGAAGTAGGCTTATGGAATAATATAAAAGAAGCTCCTGAACTGCTGTAATAAACCATGCAATATTTGCAGCAGTCAAGATTTTGTTGGCATTGCTTAAAATTTTCTAAAATAAATCTAAGCTGAAAATAAAGTAATTTTGTGTATTGAAGTATATACAGAGAGGTTCACATATGTGTGGCTTCTATTTATCTTTAAAAATGAGAATAATATAGTTAGTTTTATAGTAAACGGGCGCTCAACCCAATATTGAGAATTTGGTGTGTTGCTCAAAAAACAAGTGCTTTAGGCTGCAAATCTGACATATGCTTGTACTTTCTGGCAAGATGCATTTCTCAGATTTCATGGGATACAGTAGTGCTCTGAGCTCCCTGTGATATGTCTTTCCTCTCTCTTTCTGCATGCTCTAGGGATCTTCACACACACAGAAAACAGACTACATTTGCTGTGTGGCTCTGAGAGCAGTGTCTGTCTTCAGTGACGACAATGGGGGATCTTATGCATGCAGGGCGAGCTGAACATCAAACTGGGGAGCAGTCAGGCACAACTGAGAAACAGAGGGAAAAATTCCACCAATTTTTTAAATAAAGACTTAATCGTTTGGAGTATTACATGTTCTTAGTGCAGGGGTAGTCAGAATCCCAGGGATAAAGATGACAGACTTTGCTTTAAGCAGGATTCCTTGAATCTCTCTGCTGTACTCCCTGGATTAGGCAGCACCTTGTATACACATAGCTGGTAATTGGCAACACACAGGTCATGCATGTTGGAGAACCCTGCCAGCAATCCTGCTTCTTTCTGGCAGACACAGCCTAGAGTAACAAATGCTTGATCTTAATCATATACACTGTGTTTTGCCTTATGGGAATGAATCCCTTTCTGTGTACTCTTCTCAAACCTAGCTCCTAATTTGTCCCGTGTGTTAAAATTAGTGTTACTTTCAGTAACTGCTCATCACAGCATTCCAGATTTATATCCATTTTTTAATTCATGTGTGTCTAAACATTAATGTTAGCTACTAACGTGCTGGGGACATCTGTGATATCATATCCTATCTTATTATCTGGCCTAGATTGTACGTACAATGTAAATTACTCGGATTTTGGTTGCTTTTAAGGACTCTGATCAAGGATGAGTTGCTGCAGAAATTCAGTGATTGACTTCTGGGTGGTCTTGTAAAGAATTTGTGCAATTTGGACAGACAGGAAAGTACCCAGACACTTTGGATCCTACATAATTCTGTGTGGATGGTCATTTCCTTTTCTTTTTAAAAGCTTATTGACTGCATTTCAGATTCAAGCCATTTTTAGCTCAGAAACATAAACTGTGAATTCCAAGGAATGAGATTTTTTCTCTCTTCCTAGCACTTGGTGATGTTTGTTCATTGACAACAGGAATAGTGGATTGCATCTGTTGCTGCTATTTTTTTAGGCAAACAATTCTACTGCTGAAGATGAAAACACAGCAGTTTGTGAATCCCACATTTTTATAGTTCACAGTCTGAGTATATTCCCTAATCTATTGTGGTCTCAACAGGACATCTGCAGATTGGTAAAGTGAGTATCAAAGAGCAGTTAAGGTGGCTGCCTACAACTTATCCTATTAACAGCTCCAGTGATTTCCTCATATTGGAATATACTGCAGGATTGCCACAGAATAAAGCAGCAGAGATGAAGGTATACACCAGGCAAGACATATTTTAGCTGGGTTTAAGTCTTACCCAGAGCGTGCGAGCAGAGCTGCCAACCCATTTTTAATCCTCCTCACAAAAGCTCGATAGCAGGAGTGGGCTTCACCAGCTATTAACATTGACTCCAGCGCCTTCTAAGATCCAAATCTTGTTAGCCATTAGCTGCCAGCAGGATATCTGAATGCACTCAGGTCTATTCTCAGTTATAACAGGTTCATCTCACTCCAGCTGTTTCCAGTAGGGATTCCTCACTTTAAGATTGCCAGAGAAACAAATTGGGACTCTGTATCTCTGCAGAGAAACCAGGTTAACTGATTCACGAAGTAACTGCAGTTCTCCCACATCCCTTTGATAAAAATCATCTCCAGAACAATTCATGCTTGGATGGATCTGTGACAGAGTCCCCTCTAGGTTAGCTTAAAACATTTAACATTTCTGATCTTGTCCTCCATTAGAAATGTAAAAGCAGCTGTGGGCTGCTTCATTTTACCAGTTGCTCCACATCCTGTTAGTTATAATCCATCCCTGGGTCTGTCTGCCAGCAAAACTTCTGCCAGAAGAATGATAGCTTTCATTTTTAAAATAGAAGCTTTCCTTTTCATACGGAAGATCTTTTTTTTTTCATCTCCAAGATGTGTGCAGCAAGAGACTGATGAGAAGGCTGCATGTGCAAACCACGTTGATGAGGGGTTTAAAAAACCTTATTAAAATATATACACTGACTTCAAGTTCAGATGATTTCCCTGTAGCTGACAGAACTGATCCTGCTGTACATGACTATTCTGAACACACCTTTCCAAGAGATAACTTATTCCTAGAGCACTTGGATAGTGATACTTTGGACTTAAAAACTCATCAGATTGTACCAGACTTCTTCATCTTCTTTATAATCAATATAGTGTATTTTTCAGAGGAAATCTTCTCAGGAATGTCTTCTATGAAGTTAATATTAAAAGTTCTGCTGTCTGCTGTCAGGTCTGGCAACAATTTATGTACACAGTATAATTAATTTTTTTTTCTACCTCCTCACTCTCAGTCCCTTAAAAAGAGGCTTCTCTGTGTTCACCAATGTTACTGTATGCTAAAGAAGGAGGTTTTGGAGGTTTTTTACATATTGGCCATCCTTTTCTGCTGCACAGTGGGGTCAGCTTTGTAATAACAGAAAATGGAGTGAAGCACAAAGATAAGCTAAGAAATGTAGATTTTTTTTTCATTAAAAGTTACCTGCTGTTTTTTTGTTGAAAAATTTACACTCCCCAACCCCCATCTCTTGCAGTATTTGAGGCGGCAGTTGCCAGTCATGTATTGAGAGGCAGCAAGCTATTTAAAGGTAGCAAGCTGTTGAAGTTGTCCTAGACTGTAAGTGCTTCATTAATTAAACTAACAAATTGGAGTATACAAGGCACAAAGGCAGCAGGCTTCCTTGCAGCGCTAGAACCCCAACTTAAATCCAAGACACCATAATTAAAATTTTGTTTCAGTCCAGATGGGTTATACATCAAGTGATGGATTTGTTTTGTACATAAACTCTGTGTACAAGAGTATGTGCAATTATTCGCTCTCTTCATTCCTGCAATGAATTATGCTGTGACTTTCTGACAGGTTCATAAGTGATGAATAGCTTATAAAGTTTCACTTTGGGGGTAATTTTTCTGTCTAATCTCTCCCTGTGAATTAAACCTTAGGGAAGACACTGAGGATCTTAACTTTTTCATTACCTAGGGATACATAATTCAGCAGCTCCTTCAGCTTCAACCCCGTGTTATTCTGTACTCCAGCTACAACCATATACCTGATTTATGCACTGAAACTTTCTATTAATATCAGTGTAATTATAACCAACCTGTTCTGTACAATTTTAGCAGTCATGGTCAACTATCTCTTAGGAAAACTAGGGAGTTAATGTTTTTGAAGTCATGCTGCTGAGTGGTGCATTTTGGATATTAAGTTTGTATTTGTATTAGGAGCAAGACATAATCCACACCACCAAATACTCTCCTTGTTTAGAACACAGCAGCTTTTCGAATCCTGTTCCACAGTTAAATTTCAGTTACTCCTGCTTAACTCCTTAGCAGTGCCAGCAGTTTGGTGCCTCACCTTTTTTCCAGTGCACCAGAAAATGCTGCAAGTAGATACTATTTATTATGTGAAAAATGAAAATCTGACTTGCAGTTTATAGTGCCTTCATCAGGGTCACTTTAGCCTCTTCAGTCAGTACTTTGCTTTTGGCTTCAATGAACAAATTGTGAAATTATTAACAGACCTTTAATTTTTTTCTCCGCTTGTTTTAGCTTTTTGGGTCGATATTACACCTTTTGATTTTGCAATGAGGTGGCCATAATTTCTAGCTGTTGTGTGGAAGGAAGCATTACTTCCTAACACTACTTGTTTGTGAGAAATTAGCTGTTAAAATCATGCCAAAATGCAAATGAGGAGGCTGAGCAGAATGGCAGGAAGTTAATCATAGTAGTCCACATTCTTGCAACCTGACAAGAGTTGGAAGTAATTCTGTAGCCCATTGGAAGGTTGCAAATGCTGACTTTCCAGAAGTAGCAGTAATCTGTTCTAGCCCTGGCTGCTTGTTGAATTATTGGGTCAGAAACTACAGAATTCTCTTTTTAGAGAGAATATTTTCTTTGTTTTAGCTTTTTAAATTAATCCAACTCTATTAGCTGAAATAATCCAAAACTAATGTACAGCAAGGGTTTAACTTACGGTTTTTTGGATTTTTTAAACAGATAATAGCATAGGCAAATGAAAGAGGGAGCTTATTTGAAGAATGGGAACAAGTTCTTACCAAACACATTTTGGGAGGAATCCCAGGTTTGAGGAAATCCAAGATGGGTGTATTTACTTCAAAAGTGTAACAGGAATGTGGGTTTATCAAGAAAGCAGCTGCTTTTCTCTCTTAAGAAGCAGAGGGTTGTAGTGCTTTAATGTTGTAGAGCAGGTGCATTTTCCAGGGCTCGGGCAACAATTCCAGTGTGTTTAAGATCTCAGTGAGAACTGAGGACAGGAGGAAAAGGCTTTGTCTTTCAACAACCCAAACGCAGCAAAGCTCCTTGGCCTCCAGGAGGTTACAGACACCACTGAGAAAGCAGGTGGGCATTGGCCGGGCTCCACTCAGCAAAACCTGCAGCCACTGCAGCCTCAGAGCTGCTGCGCTCCACCATCGCTGCCACTGAGCACTGCTGCCTGGGAGATCTGCACGAGAGCAAGTGATCCTGATCCATGGAAGATGATGGGATTCAGGATAAGACTTTGAAAAGTTTTGCTGAATACTACGGACAGAAGAAGAATAACATTGAGATGTTCACTTAAATCAGCCCTTATTATTGAGAGCTGAGGAAGAACATAAGAGTAGTTTTGAACAAGCTTAATATAAGAAATTTGAATTGCCACGAAGTGAGTATGACGGGCTCTTTTCTGCCCTGAGGTTATACAGTCGCAAAATATGACCTCTGTGGATGACACAAATGTAGATATACATTCCATACTAAGAACAGATGACTAAACTGTTTCTAAGTATTACTGAAATGTGACTTTTCATGATATATTGAGCTCATGGTACTTTGTACTTGGTTTAGCAGAACTCCCCCAGTTCTGCAGACAAAGCTATTTGTATGGAGAAAGAAAATTAAAAATTACTGCCACTGTAGGTAGAGCTTCCATGCAAAATTTAAGATGCAACTTGTAAAATAAGGAAGGCTGCTTTGAATTCTATTACAAATAGTCTCCTTTTGGGATTAAATCTGTATGTCTGTCTACAGAAATACATTTTTTGGTGTCTGACGAGATGTAATAATCGGAATATGTGACGACTCCTAGTGAAGCAGAGATAAAAGGCAGTGCATGATGCTAAGTAATGATAGGTTGTTTCTGTAGTCATGGCAAGGGATGCATTTAGAATACTAACAGCTTATTGACTAATGGCTTTGTGCAATTTATAGACTGTGAATAATACAAAAAACTTCCTGCAGAGGGACTTCTTACCTGGACACTAGTGTGATTATAAAAAAAATATACAGTTCTGTTCAGGAGAAAACCTGTACAGTCAAATTCGCAGCAATCACAAGTTTCTGAAATGTGATTAAATCTGCATATCTAGAAAGTATTTAAGTAGTAGATATGTTATATAGTGGTTTAGAGTATTTAAATATGTTACTTAAAAGAGGCAGTAGAAAAATATCTAAATGCCTTGTCTTCCCCACGTAAGCCCTATGTTCCTATGTTGTCTAAACTCAGTGGATGGTTAACACCTACATAGAGAGCCAGACCTTTACTGAGAGCAAGTAACTTCTGTCTCTCACTTATTATGCTAATAAATGAAAAATATTTATTTAAACCTAAAAACATACATCCTTCAGTTCAGGAACATGGGATTTTATGGGCCACGAAAACATACTGCATTTGAAACAGACTTCTTTACAACTTTCATACCGTGGGAAGACATCAGTGCATAATCAAAACAGTTCTCCACCCTGCAGTAATGCCTTGTTGGCTTCAGTGATGCAAACGGTCGCGCCAAAATTTCCTAACAGAATTATTTAATAATAATAATCCTGATAGAAAATAGACTTGCATCACTATCAGGTCTGCTATTGCTCAAGTAGATACGTAATGCTAGAAATAATCCCTTGAGGCACAAGGTTAACTGCCACATCCAGCATTATTTTCTAACAGAAAACCCTCGCCCATTGTCGAGCTGTATAAATAACAGCACAGACAAAGAAATGCTCGGATGACGAGCCTTCCTCAGTTGTTTACCTCTCAACCGAAAGAAGTTGGAAACAAGATTTAAAAGCCTCAAAAAGAAAAGCACAGGTCAATACCGGTCAGCCAGCTTGTAACTCAGGTGGCGACTGATGTTCTGAAAGCCTTGCTGAAAACAGATCTCGCTTCATATAACAAGTGTGATAAGATGAACACTGCTGGGCAGCTCGTTAGGAGAGTTCCGAAAGCAGAAGGAGTATTTTGACAGTGAACAGACCGGAACGCAGGATGCTGCTGGTGGGTCTTGGGAATATACGAGGCGCTGAGGAAGAGTCGCTACCCCCTTGACCCACGTTCCTGCAGGCTGGGATTCCCCCCACCGAGGTACCGAGGTGTCCCCATGGGGGCCGGAGCAACCCGAGATGGGAGCGGGGCCCCGGCCCGGCCCCGCGATGGGCTCCTGGCAGCGCCCGCCCCAGCCCCGAACGCCGAACCCCGAGCCGCCGCAGCGCTGGGGCAGAGCGGGACCGGCAGCGGGGCCGCCCCGCACCGACACGGGGCCGGGACCCGCGGCCGCCCCGCAGGGACGCGGTGCGCGGGGCGGTGCGGGGCTGGGGCAGCTGCTCGGGAGGAGCAGCCCCGGCAGGAGCAGCAGCGGAGCGGCCGCCCCTGCGCAGCCCCCGCGCCCCTCGCTCCAAAGTTTCCGCCGGCGCTCGGCGGGGGCAGCCGAAGGGGCGGGCGGCTCCGGGGGTACCGCGGCTCCCGCTCCGAGCAGCCGCTGCCGCGGAGGGCGCCGCGCCGCCCGCGGCTCCTACCTTCGAGCACGGAGCAGAGTTTGTGCAGGGCCATTGTCTCCCGGCGGCGGTCGGCGGCGATCAGCGGCGCTCCATGGCCGCGGCGGGGCCCCCCGCGAGGGCGCTGTGCCCGCGGCTCCGGCTCGGCCCCCGCCNNNNCGCGGCCATGCCCGGCGCCCCCGCGGGGCGCGCTCCGCCCGCGCCGCCCGAGCGCGGAGCCGCCGCCGCGCTCAGTCCCATCGAGAGCGGGGCGCGGGGGTCTCCGTCGGGGCGGGCCCGCCCCGGGGGGCTCCCCGCCAGGCGCCGCGAGCGCAGCCCGGCAGCTCCCAGCCCGACTGGAGCGGCCGCCGGCAAATGAAGCTCATTTAAGATGTGAGGGGTGTTTGCCTGGATGAGCCGCTTGTACGCATGTGCCCGCCCCCCGCGGAGCCCCGCAAGCAGCCGCAGCCGGCGGGGCCGCGGGGCTCCTCCCGCTCGGCCGGGCGGCGAAGAGGGGGCGGCAGGGGACGGGGCGCTGGGGCAGGACCCGTGCTCGCCCCGTCCCCACGGGGAGCCGGGGCTGGCACCGCCTCGGTCCCCCGCCCCGGTTCCCTGCCGAGCCTCGCGTCCCAGGCCCCTCCTGCCCTCCGTCCGCCGGGATTTTCCCGTTTTTGCGGTGCTGGCCGCCCGCAGAGCGGGCAGGGCGGAGGGGGTGAGCCGTGCGGCCCCTCTCCAGGACGCGGTGGCTCGGACGAGCGTGAATCCTAGCTGCCGGCCTTTGTTTGGGATCTGAGTGGGCTCCCGGTGGGGTAAAAGGGACCCGGTTCTTCCCCTCGTTTTCCGTCCCTCCCCGTCGCCCCCTCGCTCGTGGCAGGGAGCCCGCACGGCCCCGGCAGTGCGGCGTGCCCGCTGCCCGCCTGGCCGCAGTGTGCTGTGCGCTGCCTGCGGCTCGGGCTCCGGGAAGAGCCCATCACACGCTATTGTGCGGCTGTTGTTTGACAGGAGTGACAGCTAAAATGGAGCTATTACTTTACAAGAAGTTAATAAAAAGGCGCACTTAGCCTGCTGCCTGCCCCGGCTCCCGTCCCTCTGGTTATCCATCACATCGGGTTAGCTTGTGAGGGGATGTGTTACTTAAGAAGAGGGCCCGGGCTGGAGGCAGGTGGCGATGTCGCGGAAAAGGATGACTGGAACCCCCGGGCGCCGGGCGGGGAGGGAGAAGTCTCGGCCCGCGGATCCCGCCGCGGGGGCTCCCCGAGCTGGCGATGGAGGAGTGTGAGGGCGAGAGCCAGGAGCATGGCCGCGAAAGGCTGTAGTACCCACAGGCTACGTGTAAAATTACAGCAACACATGTTAGTCCCTTAGAGATGTTTTCAAATCTTCCATAGGCAGTAGGGGTTGAAGTATCGCTGGGTATTTCCTACAGGATGTCTCCTCCCTAGAATTGCCGATTAGGCGAAGCTGAGAGCTTTCGCTCAAGCTCCAGAAGTACTGAAACGAGGGGATGTGCGCGGAGCGTGTTAAAGGTTTGCGCAGGGGGCAGGAGCGCTGCAGGAGCTCCCGGCCCGGCCCGGCCCCCGCAGGCGCTGCCGTGTGAGTGTCCCGGGCTCGGGAGCTGCTCCGGCCCCGCTTCCAGCAAGGAGGAGGTCACGTTCTCCACGAAAGTCAGGTCTTCCCTTCTCCCTATCGCGGTCCTGCACAGTGATGCAGATCTGAACCTGCAGGTGCCCCACGCGCGCAAGCAGCGTGTGGAAGCGATTCGGAAACCACTCGATAGACCCAACAGATTTTGCAAACTGTAAATCACGTGCATAATTGCAACTAGCGATCCCGTCTGCCAAAGGAGGAGGGCAGCTCACTACAGTGTCGAACATGATTGTGCGAGGTGAAGTTCTGATTTCCTTGTGGTTTGGTGCTATGTGTTTGAATGTTAAATGCTTTCTACAATGCTCAAAGGTCAGCATATCCTGTTAGAAAAGGTCATTCTCTTGCTTCAGCTTATCTGTTAAATATTTCAGGCTCTTCAAGTCAGCGTGATTGTCAGTTAGGGCGAGTTAATCGAGGAGGGAGCGAGGAGCAGCTGGAGGAACCCGGTGCGGGAGGAACAACTCCTGCCTGTGAGCGCCTCTACCCAGCACCGCATCGGAGCCCCGGCGAGACCTTACAGTAAAGGTCCTGAGCTTTTCTGGTTATTAAAGATCCATCTCAGTGTTCTAAGAAGCTTCATGAAGTATTAAGCTTGATGGTCTGGCAAAATCCCAAGTTACATAATTATATTATTCTACTGACTTGAATTGTCCTTTCCATTTCAAATAGACATGGTACAGTCCTCCTCAAAGCGGAGTTTTTCCACGAAATGTTAAATAGCCACTGCATTCCAGCAGTAGATAAAGCGATTTCTTTGTGTTCACCTCTTAACCATATATTTATAGTGGTGTGATGAAATGTTCCGTAGTGAAAACTATACAAAGAGAAGTCCTCATTAGGTGTATCTACTTTGCATCATTTTCTTTACTAAGAAAAATGTTTACTGCAGTGACACAAGAAAATATCAGACTACTGTATCTGTGCATCATCCACAATTTTTTATCCTCTCTGTAAGTACATAATTAAAAGCTGACTGCTGTTGTGCAGATTGTTAGGAAACAGGGGGTTACTTGCTTTTTTAAATTTTTTTTGGAATGCACAGTATAGCTGATGGCAAAATTTGACTTGGATATTTTTATTACTTGTGATGATATGAGAAATGAAAGAACTGCCCCGATTCTCAGATTTCAGGCTGAATTTGCATTCAAGAAGACTATTGGTGGTCAATTGTCTCACACCAAAGGAACAGGAGAAAACCCTTGTGCTCAGTACAAGTTTTGATAGTAATTGCAAAGACCCAATCTGCTACAGTCAATTTAACTGAAGAGCTGAACTTCTAGTTTGTCCATTAGAAGGCTGAACAGAGCTATTACACACCTGGGGAAGTGAGCAGCTTTTCCATCCTGTTCTTTTCCCAGGGCTGTGTCAAGCTGTCAGTGTGGCAGACGCAGCTAGTAGCATCAATTTGTAGATTTGGGGCATATTCTGCCATCCTTTACTGCTGCTTTCAGAGACATTTCTCCTGCTTTGTCTTCCTGGACTTCTTGCTATGGGTGCTGCTTTAAAGTACTTCACAGTGAACTAGTGACAGGTCTGAAGAGGTTTCAGTTCCCATTTTCTGAGCCCGCAGAGTGCAAGTTTGCAGAGAAGAAAATGCTGTGCCATGGGGTCAAGCTGGCAGTAAGCTTGAGTTAATTAAACTTGAGTGTGGGAGTTAAGAAAGGTTGAAGACAGCTTTTGGACAGCCAGCTGTGTGTTGTTCTGATGCTCTGTCGAGTCATTGTGATTATCTCTGAACGGGAGTAGCTGAGGGAAGGCAATGGGACTGCTCATTTCCATGTAGGTAAACACCTGAAGGAGCCGTTCACAAGGAGTCAGGTACAACAGGTGCTCTGCTGCAATTAAAGGCTTACATTTCTATTGTTAGAACTGGGTTTGCCTCTGCCCAACAGTTCCTCCTTAAAACTTCCTTTGGTTTGCTGTTCTGTGAGAAGTTTTAATATTACCTAATGTATTTTTTGCTCTTGAGTAGCAGATCGTACATCACAAATAGCTTTAGACCAGCAGCTGCTGTTTTTAAAAGAGGCTGCAAAAACACAGATGTCAACAGTGAATAATTATGAAAGGAAGTTAGGAGGTATGTTTTAACTGTTCTGGTACTTGGTTTTGTCAGGAGGATTTAGGTGCATTTGATAAATCCTGTTTTATTCAATTTCTACTTGGAAAATTACAGAAGGTGCAAGTGGCTCTTAGGGTGGTAACATAATATATAATGATACATAAATATGTACAACTGGCTTTGTTTACTACTGAGTTACAAACACTGCAAACTTTGGAACAGTCATGAAGAATACTGATAGTCCTCAGAAAGCTTACTGGGCACTTCTCTGCTAGGCAATATAATCAGATCCGACTGTTGGAATACACCTTATAAACTTGTTTGGCTTGAATTGGAAAATTCATTAATTTCAAAATCAGGTTATAATTGTTATGGATTGTGTCACAGGAGAGACCACATTTTTCACTGAAGTCAGGAATTAATTATAAAAGTGATGCTGTGTGGCTGATTATTTTCGAAGTGACAGTGAGTCTGATATTATAGTGCCTCAACAAATAGATCCTGTCACCACAATGGGAGAAAAACTCAGAATGGATAACAGGGGGTCACTAAAGTAGCAATGTGTCAGATTTAAGATCTCTATTGCTCTTGATTTCTTAACATACTTCTTTGATGAAAACATTTGCCCATTTATTTACAAAGTATGAGATTATTTAAAGCATAATTTTATTTTCTGAATTTGTAAAAATTATCCTTTTGGTTATTAATACCTTCAAAACTGACACAATTAATGCTTTAACGCTATTGATTATAATATAGTAGAAACTTACGGATTGACTCCTCCTTTTCTGTTTAGGTGTCACTTACTTGAAAGCAGTTGTAAATATGAATTATAATATATTGGTATCTATATAGCATCAATATCAAATATTGGTATTAATCCACGCTGGGGGGATGAACAAGTCGAGAGCAGCCCTGGCAAAGGTTGTGCAGGGAAGTTGTGGCTCCCCATCCCTGGAGGTGCTCAAGGCAAGGTTGGATTGCTCTGAGCAGCCTGGTCTAGTGGAAAGTGTCCCTGCTCATGGCAGGGGAGATGGAACTGGGTGATCTTTAAGGTCCCTTCCAACCCGAGCCATTCTGTGGTTCTCCAGAAGTCCTGAATTGACTTGGTGCATTTACAGTGACTACTTTTCAATTAACTGCAGCAAATGTTTCTAACAAAGCTGTCTTTGAGCAAGATGGCCTCAGCATAGGAGGAGTATCATACTCTATAGAATATGCCTATTAATCTGCAGCAGAAAAGTTGGTTCTTTTGTTGGGGGATTATAGTGCATTAATGATAAATCTGGTAGGAAGATTCAGTCTTAAAGCTTCTCATGGAAAATAAGAACAAAGAAAGATGGTATTTCAACAGCCATCTGTCAGTTGGCCTGTCAACAGTATTTCTATATAGGTGAAATTTCACACTGAGGAAGCCTTCCAATAGTGTTTCTCACCAGGGCTGTGTTACAGTGGATGCATTTTGAAAATGTATGCAGTTCGAGCTACGTCTCAGTTCTCAGTGACTGTAACGATCACCTGGAATGGCACTTTCTAATTGATGTTGCTTTCTTACACTTACTGGTGGAAGGGTAATAACTTTACCCAAACATATTTTTGATCCTTGTAGAGCAGAAAACCAAATTACGACATCAAACCTTTGACAAGAGGTTTAACAATATTTAATGCCTTAATTCAAAATCATATGCATATGCTGTGTGAGCCAAGCTAAGAGTAGTTAGAACCTGTGGAAAACTTTATTATAAGACAGCTATTAAAGCTCCTTAGTGATGCAATGATGCACTACTGAGCATGCAAAATACCTCAGAGCAAAAGATATGAGTTCACTGTTTTGTAAACTTGACAACAGCTTAAATGTCAGCATGAGCTTATTTTATTCCTAACTGCTTTTTCAAAAAAACATAAGGAAGCTAATCTGTGTGTATTATATTGTGATAGAGGGCTACAGACAACTTTGCTGCCACAGTGGCATTATGCAGTTAGCATTATTCTCCAACCATCTGAAAAAGACAGAAAATATATTGAATTGTGCATCTATTTAATAATGAAATCTTTCTTTTGCTGGTGGGAGCCAATTCTATCAATGTGGTTTTAAAAGTCCAACAGCATTAAGTATTTCTCTAAAAAAAAAAGCTTACCTTTTCAAGCCACTTTGAGAAATATTAACAGTGTACATTAAGTAAATATTCTGTCCTGAATAATACCAGTCATGTGATATGAAAGTCTCCTGTGTTGGCATCTGAGCAGTGCATATTGGAAATACCTAGTAAAACTTAGGAGACTGTAAACTCATGGCAAATAGAAGCATGGTTATTCTTAAGAGACTCTTCGAGGATCCCAAGTACTCTGTGCAACTGTAACCTCATCACCATTTTAAATATTTAAAGTTGAGCTACTCATCTTATGTAATTATTATGACATTTGGGCACAGCAGTGTCCGTAGATAATGTGCATTGCTTATTCTGAGTTCCTACTACAGTCTTACTTTATCTTTGTGTATCTCATTACTTAGCAATAAATTTTAGGTGTCAATCCTCATTCTCTTTCTACCCAAATATGTTTAACTTGTTGAAAAACATAACCAAACAAATAATCCCGTACCTTTCTCGTATATATATATATAAAGTTACTTTCATAATGACTTTGGACGGTTCTAAAATAAATATGGTTATACTTTAATTATAAAAGCAGTTTATGTAATCCTGATACATTTTTATGATTTTAATTTTTTAATGTGTTGTCTTCTCTGCAGAACTAGCACACATAAATACTGCATCTATCCCATGATAACTGAACCAGCATTACATTGCAGGTTTCTTTTGGTTCTCTAATTCCAAAGTTCTTTTAACTATTGCAGAGATGGATTTAAACAAAGAAAAATACTGAATACTTTAGATCAAGCACCATTTAATACAATCAAAAGAATTAACAATTAAGTAATCTGAGAAATTGCTCATGTTTAATTTTCAGAAATCAGGTTATTTTGCAGGAATGAATAAATGACAAGACCAATTCAAGTGGTACAAGGTATTCTGCTTGCTGAGATGGCCATACTTGATTTACATGTCTTTCTATCAAATATTACTAAAGAATTGGTACATAAACAAGTTCATGCAACTTGATCCCTTTGCTAAGAAAAAGAAATGTACAGTTCTGTTAAATAAAGGCCAAATGCTATTATATACAGGCTGTTAACTGAAAGGCCTTGTGAGACATTCAGGTCTAATTTTAATAGTTTCCAAATAAATACCAAATAATGCAACATTTACAAATAACACACCAACAGTACTTTCACGGCAATAATCTTAAAAACCAGAATTCAGTATTTCAATTAAGCAAATGAGTAGCAGCTCCTTCATAAATATTAAGGCATGTCACATAGCATCAAAATGGAACCGATGAGCCTCCTGTCGCTTCTCTCTGTCATCTGCTTTCTGAAAAATATTAATAAAAAAGACCACTTTGTGGAATCTAGAGCAATACTGTTACAGAAATGAGTTGTCAAATGTCAGAGAATGGTTGATTTTTTTCCGAGTCATTCATTTCACAAAAGGCAAAAAAAGCTTAGTAAAACCCCCAATAATTAACTTTTAAATGATGTCAGCTTGAAATAGCAATAATCTATGCAAAATTGGCTTCTGCTGTTAATGCTCTGCTGCTGTAGTATTTATGACCCATTATTTTCTGTTATTTCTAATAATGCTTTTTTAAAAGGAATAAGTCAAACCTGAAAACTGTTTCCTAGTATGCATTTACTCTGCATTATAAATATGAGATGAAACTACTCTGGATTAACTGTAAATGTCATTTATGTTACTCTTCAGAGAATCTCATTTAACTCCCGATTCCATTAAATACAAATTTAGACCAAGATGGCAGTTCAACCAACAATTAACAGCACCAGGTAGGCTAAAAATGTTCTGTGTTTTTTGTTTGTGTTATGAGAATGTGAAGTAGGGTGAGTTTCCCACACACTGACCTGCTGAAAGAGTAGTTTAGATAGTGCTTGGAAAAAAATAAGTATATTTAAATTGTACCTATAATCCATGTAATGTGTAAAAACATCCTCTCCTCCCACAAGTCTCCTCTCGTGTGCTAACGCAGTAACAGAGGATGGAAGCACTTCTCTAAGGATTTTTGAACACAGTGTGAACTTTTCTAGAAAACAGTGTTTTTGTCATGACAGACAGTATGTGTAAATCCCAGCATGAGAGAATTTAGCAAAACAGATTGAAATGCTTTTTAGCTGCTTAGACCCATCTTTTTTTGATGAGTAAAACAAAGAAAAGCCTCTCCAGTGTGCTGTTGTGTGGGCACTCAGATTTGTATCTCAGTTGATAAATATACACCACAATTGTAGAAATTGGTGCACGTCTCCTGCCATGGAAGTTTGTCATCTGCTTTGGTTCAAGGCCAAATATTTCCTCATTACACAATGTTTATGTGTGATAGCAACTCCATTGGATTAACTATGGATTTTACTGCATTTTGTAGCAGCACCAGGGCTGTCAGTGAGGTTTAAGATGTATCAGTCTGGCTTTTTTGGCAGGGGTTTTATCAATGTCAATAGAATTCTGAATGTCGAAAAAGGGGTGGGAAGGAGGGAGTGGCACACTCTTTCCAACACTGAAATGCTTGTCACATTCCCCAGAATTTCACAGTCCCACTTTGAAAACAATTTTCACTCCGTTTCTTGTATGCTTTCTGAAAAAATTACCGCTTCATATTTGACAGTAACTGATACTCTCTGGTGGATCCATCAAAAACCTTCTCTGGCAGCATTACCATCGCTGTGCAGTGCTCACATGACCGGCCTCAAGACCCCAAAGCACATTATAAAGAATGGAAATACAGGAAGATCGAGGTCCTTAGCGAATGGAACGCGCTGTATTTGTGGTAACATGAATAATGGTGTCGATTCTTCCTCAATTACTCTTTCATTTGATGTATCAAAACTAAAAACTACTAACTGAGATTTCAAAGCTCTTTTTTTTGCTTTTAAATGGATCCAAATTTTCTAAGGCATGACAGCAACACCTACCCTAACCCCTACAGTTATTTCAATGCTACAATACTTGGCTGGCAGACAAGTGTGTGAGAACTATTGCAGACAAAGGGCTCCTATTACTACCTATCTGCAGGGGTCAAAGTACAGGGTTTATTTTAGCTGCTGAATAAAACACTGCAGCTCAGAGACACACATCCTCTGGGGGATAGAAAAGATTTTAAGTGGCAGTACATATCCCCTTTTCTTTGCTACAGGTACCCAGAGATCTGCATGGGAAAATGGCATTTAGCCAGGATGGTATTTTTATGAGAGGATTACTGAGAGACAGTAACCTAAGAACAAGCTTAGAGACAAGGAACTTTGGAGTTTAACTTGAACAGTGTCAGTGATGCAGCCTTAGTGAACATTCTTATGTGTTTAGTACCTCAACCATTTCTTCTAAAAAGTGGGAAGGTAAAAATCAATAGGAAAAGTATAGGAATTAACACGTTTATACAGTGGTCTGCAAATACACACAATTTATCCAAATATTGAACCTATTCTGAGCAAGACTGCAGTGTTGGAAATGGGTTTATAATATAACCAATACACCGCTTCATACACATACATGTCATGGGGCTTAAAATGGCTCCAAAAGTACTCTGGGCTCAGTCCTTCTTTACATGGCAAAGCTTGAATTACTGTATGAAAAATTGTTTTAAATGCTGCCACTAAATCTGCATTTCTTCAGGTGGAATTATACATAGTCAACCCTTCTCCAACTCAAAGTCCAAGTACCTCTTCTGCAACTCCTGTTGCTTAAGATATGCTGGAGACAGAATTAAACCCACCCAGTGCCAAGCCCAACTCCCAGTTAGCAGAGGTTTCTTGGTACAGTAGGACATGCTAATGACAGTCATCATAAATTTCATATTTCTTTGCTTTATGTGTCTCACTCCCAGCTTTATTATTACGTGGAGATTGTATCTGAAGTTTTGAAGAGTGGAGATTGCCAGACAAATACCATTTAAAGACTAAGCATGCGCAAAGCCCATCTGAATGTTTAACAAGGTCATTTTATTTCCACAAGCACAAAATAACAAACAGTTCTACCATGTCAAAATGGGCAGTAATTTTATTTGACAGCTAAGATTATGGTTTGGGTACGTAGTAGCATTTATTGGCAATCCTGCCAGTTGGATATGATTGTGAACGGAGTATAGTTGAGAAAAATGGGAACGCGTTTCTTTTGTGACATGAAAGGCCCCTTTCAAAATGCTTCTTCAAATCAATGGATTTCTATACACTGCATGTATAATTCAGACCCACAGAGCAGAGAACCAACGTGCACATGATTGACTCCCTATGCATTCCTGAATGCTAATGTCAGTGCAATCAGCAAAGACAGATACAGAAAAAAAAAAACGTTTTCCTTATTTTTAGATTAACAGCAGAACTCAAGATAAGTAAACTGAGTTTACGTTCCATTTTCCAAAGCAGTTCTCCTTAAAACTGCAAAATGGAAAGCTCATTTAAGTTGGAAATAACAGCTTAATGGCAAAAGCTTGCCCATGTTGCTCTTCACTTCCCTTTTTAAGTGGCTTGGCGCTTAAATAAAAACAAATAAAAACAATGCCAATTTTTAAATTTTCAGTGAACAGTAAATTAATAAATACCTTTTGGGAATTAATTCAATCTGTGCCAGAAATTATACTGTAGAAAAATATTCAAAAGAATCCCCAATGTACAGGGCTGTAAAATATTAGGAAGTGTTAAATATTATAGAAAATATTCTAGCTAATTAAACTTACCTTTTCTTGCCAGTGTAATATGCCAATTATTGCCAGGATGAAAACGCAGACACCAATTAAGGCTATAGCTGTGAGCAGTACAATGTTACTTGGGGTCAAATACAGCTTGGCACTCCAGCTATACAAAAGAAAAAAATCCAAGGAAACATTAATACCCTTCATTAGGAAGCAGAAAACAGATTTAACTTACAAAGATGAGAAGAACCTGTTGAGGTAAGACAGGTGACAACCTGGTCTACAGAAACGAGCAACTCTACTCAGAGACTGAAGCTTAATGATGTTGACTTGGAAATACATGGCTTCATATAATTATTTTCCAGTAATACCATGTCTAAATGCAGTTTATGTTTAACTTTTCACGAATGCCATGGATATCCTCAGGGAATGAGTTTTTTCTCATTAGGAGATTTATCTCCTGCCTCTGCCTGGGACAAAGTAAAATGCATAAGAAAAACTTCCACAAAAAAGCCTGGGGCTCGGGGACATGGAGAAGCAGGGGAAAATAAGCCAGTAAGATGTTTCCTCCACATGAGAAGCTGCTCTTGGACAGGCTCATGAGGCCAGTTCTCTCAGTCTGACGTTTACCCAGGGACAAATGCAGTTCTAGGCAATATAACCAGTGGATTACGGCAGCAGAATGCTGGAGAGCAACAAAATTAAATATTGTAAGGGCTTCTGGAAGATATCCCTCAAACAGTGTGGGGCCCTGAGGCCCAGTGAACACCCTTTTTGTACTACACCCTCCTGTCAGGGGACAGCACTCAGCAGCAGGCTCTGTTTTGAGGCAGCACTGAGGCCTCTCAGGAAATAACATACCTACGTTAAAAAAAAATTAAGAAGTTTTTATTATGAAATCTGATTTCTTCTGGGGATTCTATCCTCTGCTATTCTCCAGTGTCCATAAACTCCCTTTAGAGGAAAGCAAAAACGGTTTAAGGATGACAGAAATTTTTTTGTGCAACTCATACCTTAAAATACCTCCAGACTACAACTAAATTTTCATCTGGCAGATGTTATTTCTGTGGTTGTTAATTAGCAACTCAAGCAGCACATCACTTCTTAACTGTTATTTGTCCTATAGTAAAATTAACTGCTGAAACTGATGTCAGAATCATTTCTGCATGATAAATGCAACTGACCTCACTGGTAGATCAAGCGGCAAAAAGCAGCTGGAATATTTGGCTAATGTTTTCTCTAATAGCAGGGAGAGAAACACGCTCTCTTTCTGGGATAAACATTTCATTTCCAAAGTGAATTCTGTGTTCAAGCTCTGCTGTAACCAAGCCATTCACCTTTACCTAAGGAAGAACATTCACACCTGCAGCAACAGCTGCTGCATTCGAAGGGCTGAGCCAAAGCTCTTCTATGGGCCCACACAGAACTTGTGTATTTAGTGCAACAAAAATGCTTAATTCAACCATTACCGTGCTTTTTGGTAATCTGTCAGTAAGAATGCTGGTACATCTAGCAAACATTAACGGGTGTTGAACTGTTAAAACATTTTGCTTGTTTGTATGAGCTGTAATAGATTTTGATTGTTTCCAGGCACCGTGTGAGAGTCCGTGTAAATACCCGAGACGGATCCTGCTCAGGGACAGAGGCAGCTGCATCTCAGAACTGACCCCCTGCCCTTGTTCTCCAATTTACTTTTATACAAGTAACTATTTTTAAACCTACATAGAATGCCTAATTTAAACCGTGTATTAATGTAATTTTGTGAAGTGCAAATCAAAATGATGGAGTTACCTTCGAGGAACATTATGAGGATAGGGAATGACTATGAGCTGGGAGTTTGGTATGATAGCTGTCCATTCCTGTTTTCTTATGGACTGAAAGAAATACAAAGGCTCTGTCAATTCCTAACAAAACAACATACTTAAAAGGAAAGAAATTCTCTGTTGAAACACACAAACGGAGAAACAAATCCCCATTTTTCAAAAATAATTTTAAATATAAGAGATTAATCCCTTAATTTTGTTTAAACTTTTTATTCTGAAAGCTCCAAAGTGCTTAAAAACCCGCCTAAGAAAGTAAAAAGCAAATAACTATTTCTGACATGAAACACAGCATCTGCTTAAAAAGTACAAAGCAACAACATAATAAGGAAAGAAGAAAAGGATGGACTATACAGAGGAGGCAGGCAAAGCAATTATCCAAATCAGAATCTGGCCAATTTGAGTACCTCACTATTTAGTACCATCAGATCTTTAAAGACTGGAAATGGTGAGGACCCCACTTTTATGTTTCATCTGAAGATTAGAGTATCACAGTAATCTCCACCTCCCATCACACTGATCATGGTTTTATCACCGAGGCAGAAAGGATTGTGAGTTCCAGGCTGGCCAGACCAACCCCAGAAATGCCTTACAGCTACTGCAGTCCATAATAATGGCACTGCCAGATCTAATACCCATTTGCCCTACAAACCACATACCTGTGCTAACACTTAAGAGACAGCTTCAGTCATCCTTTGGTCTTAGTGTTGGCTTCAGAGCTTACATACCCCCAAACCCCAGACATACATTGTTCTCTGGGGCAAACTTTTCTGTATTAAAACTCCTTTGATATTACTTCAGAGAATTAAAATAAAGAGTGCCCCTAGCAGTATTTCCACCCAAACTCTTTTAGGAAAGATAACATAAAATAAACATTAGCTTGACCATCTCAACTCACTTTTTCTCCCAGGGGACGAGGAATGCCAACATACAGATGGTCGAGGAAGTTGGCACTACGTCCCAAGCCCAGCACATTGTAGGGCAACTGTAGAGAGTAATGTGCTGACTGGCTGAGCTGTCCAGCTGAAATAAAACCAGAAAAGAAGGCCAAGTAGGTATAGGTATGTAAATCAACCTCCAAACTACCAACCTGCTAGACAAACACACATTTCAGTCAGTAACAAAAATTTAAACAAAATTTTACCCGTCCTATGATTATTTAATTCTTACAGGCTCAATCCCGCATTTGCAAACTATTTGTGGGCACTCACTAGGAGAATAAGCTTAAATGCTTATTTCTAGGAAAGACAATTCTTCTGAGCACCATTCATGTTAAACCGAATCTTCCTTATTTGTCACAAGTTGAGAAGAAATCAACTATCCGCGTTTATTTCGATATGATTAGTGCCAAGTCTTTTGCCCCACTGATTTACAAGATCAGACTCGACATGTGAAGGTTCACTTTAATTCTTGTTAATCAGTAATTACTAATGAGTCACAAAATTAGCTATGTAAATTCTTACGAACAAATGTTCAAATAATAAATTGATTTAGTGAAAACAGGATTACAGTGGTTGCAAGTTAATAATAATTAAAGGAGAAACTGGAGGGGAAACCCCAGATTCTTGGTTTCTTGAAAAGGCAGTAGGGAAACAGACAAGTGTTGCAGATACCCACAAGTTCACTGACATCCCATTTCCAAAGTATCCAGTTATTCCACTGAAATAAAAAAATCTTGCAATCTTTTAATTTCTGGCAAACAGATTCAGATCCTCTTTGTTCATTCTCTAGAAAGCCTCTTAGTGAGTGATCTGGTTACACAGCAGGAACGGTATCAGCACCTCATAAACCGCAGGAAATTCAGCCCGGATTAACAGAAATGAGTTCAAGGGATACTTGACAGCCACAAGTAGGTTTACGTGACCAAAAGGAAGTGTTTTTCACAAGGATGTGAGGTAGTCAGTATTTCTAGAGCATCAGATATTTCTCTGCTTTGACCTCTGACAGATTCTGCCTGAAACTGGCACTTATAAATTAAGTGACAAAACAAAACCAAATGTGAATTAAAGAATAGAAATTCGCATTTTGTAGTGAATTTACAGCCAACTCTTTTTTACCTCTCCACACTCATCCAAGGCTCGATTCTGGAAGCTGGCACTTTGTTTTAGTATTGGAGGATGATGATTTTGAATCCCTCTTCAATACAATGATTACTTCATGTTCTCTTTTTCTGACCCCCCCTGCCCTTCACCAGCTCTTGAGGAAGCCACTTGCCATTTCCTGTCAGATATGTTTTGACAGAGGCCTGTTTAATCATGAGGTAAATATTCTGTATTATTGTAGCTTTAGAGCTATGTAATTTTATTTTAAAAAGGAAGATAAATGTCAACTAAACACAGAGCTCCAGATGAGATCTGAGAAATCAGCCTGATGCAGTTACCTCTTTGTTAAGCTAAAAAAACCCAAACCAGTAACAGTCTTCCTAAAGATTATACACATTCTAGATTTACTTTTCCCCCATGTCACCCATGTAATGAGCAAGCAGATGAGAAATATTAAATTGGATTTGTACATCAGTGCTCTGTTAGGAGGGCAAGGTGTACTGTGCACATTGTTAGGTAAACTTCTCGATTATGGAAGATGTGGCACTGATGAGCAGCTCTTCTCTTTAAGAACAGGGATTTTTTCAGTAAGTTGAGATAACAGGGTAGGATCTGAGTCCTGAGACTGTCCTTGCTTTGTCACTGCCTTCCCTGACATGATCTTGGCTAAATTGCTCAATCTCTAGGTGTCATTTTCCAAATCTAAAATGTGAATAATTCCCAAATTAGAGGAAACGTAGTATCTGAAAGCTCTGGTTACCAACATAAAAGTAACAAGGAGCAAAGGTGGGTTTATAAAATTTGACTTAGTTATAAAAACATGGTATGTGTTACCTTATCATGTTGTAATAAAGAATTTTAAAATTTGGTTCACTAATACTGAAGGATTTTCCCCAAAAGAACAAAGTACTGCTCTAACATGTAACATTGAAGAGCTTTTAGAGTTACTTTTGAGTGAAATATTTAGGATCGTGAAAAGACTGCCACTAAGATCTTGCTTTTTTCTTTCATCATACAAATGAAATGAATGTCAACTAAATTAAAGGAAATAAAAGAAAATGTCATATACTGTGTGCAGTCAGCCTTAAAGAGGTTAGAGAGTCAGATACTGCAGCTGCAATTCTTAAAGCACTGAATAATTTCATGGCTACTAACACTGGTTCTTATGCCTACTAAGATAAGGATAATGAAATCTTACGCTTCAGGATGTAAATAGATAATTTGCAAAGGTCAGAAAGGGATGCTTTCTTCTACACAGCAGGCAGAAAATGTGCACATACCTATTTTTTTACTTGCCTTTAAAGTGGAAGGCAATAACCAAGCAGGATGATAGCACATAGAAGGTTCTAGTTTACATTAAAGCTGACTAAGCACAGGAGATCTTTGAGTCTATTTCTTGCTTTACTCCCCCTATATCTATCATAAATTCTGTTTGATGCTTATTGAAATATTCCACTTAGAATTGCAATCAAGTAATTAAGAATGACAACTACTCATCTGAGAAACATAAAAGCCCTGAACCAAGATGAAAAATAAAATGAGAAATTACAGAGAGTAGTGTCAATAGTTTATTGTCGTATCTGAAGTTCTCAGTCATTGGTAATTAATTTACTTAGGAAAATATTTCAAATTTAATTTAAACAGCAATTTGCCCTGTGGTAAAACTATTGGAAACAGCTTTCTACTTGTTCCAAGAAAATTTGAAAATACTGTTGCATCTTCAAGGAGGAGGGTGGGATTTATTTCTTACACTAGAATCGTTCTTTAGGCATTTGGAGGTCTGTGCAGGTAGATGGAGGAAGTGGCTGTTACTTCACAGTTTGTTTTGCTTCATCAGTAGAACTGTTACTATAAACAAGAATTGAAAATCCTCCTCCTGACCACGTTTTTCTTTTTGACGCTACTTCTAAGACTATTCAACACTGTGTCTTTTGACCTATGCTTCTTGTTTCAAATCTGTTATTTTGAAGCATCCAGATATCATGGGCTTTGGTGTCAGTACAAGTTTGTATTTTTGTTTTAAATCATAAATCGCTAAGTTTGTTGCTTCAAAAAACCTCAGGAAGAATAAAACCCTCAACATTTTAGGACAGAGTTTTCAGTGGTTTCAGCCTGTCAAGAGATCAAATTTGTACAAAAGAGCTAATACGTTGGGCAGCCAAACCTCAGAAGATTTTGCAGAGTTTTATATTCAGAAACCATCCTGGCCATCTCTGAATCAATCTCCTTACTTCCGAAGTCTGGCATATAAAATTGGAAGCAATACGTGTCATTAACCTTTCCGAAGTCCTGTCTGAAAAACAGAGTGATGTGTCGTCCGTGACACACACAGTCCTTGTTCTTTTATACCTGAATTAAGTCATTTTCCTTCTGTTCCCATTATCCCGATGTAAACTTGCTCAAAGCTCAAGAGTGCCTGCTCTCCCTTGAGCTGAACAGGAACATCCTCAGCAGCTTGTTTCAGGCAGCAGAAGCGCTTAAATGACGAATTTCACTTTCTGAAGGGGAGGTGATTGTATTTACATGTAGAAGCAATGCCTTGTTTAAACAGCACTGATAATACGTAATACTGGGTTTATGAACAGCCTACCTGAACCTACAGAAACAGATGCACAATACTGACAGTGTTCAATCAGCTTAAATAAGCTTACTTTGTGAAATTAAATAGAGCAGAACATACAAGATCACTACACAGAACTGAAAGACTAATGGAAAATGATTTCAAGCTTGTGGTTTCCCAAAGCACCATTCTTCTAATTTTTTTATTATGATTTTCTTGACAAAATATCATTTGCATTTAAGTAGTCAATTAAAGCCATTCAGATTAATTCAAAATACAGTAATATTTAGGCTTTCAAAAATTCACCAAAATTCAATATATTAGGGCTAAAAGCTAAATATATTTTCATAAATAAAAACATTGTCATTATTTCTTCCAGTTGCTACATTTTTTTCTAATTTGCAAAATGATCATTTATCAGCAGCCTTAATACATTCACCAGAATAGTAACTGAAGGTATTTGTGAAATGTGAATCAACTTGTCAAAAAACCCAAAAAATCTAATGGAGTTAGAAAATTTAACAAGGAATTGCTTAGTTTTAGATATACATTCTTTTCACATTTTGACAACGTAGGCATCTTTTCTGGTTAAAAAACCAGTATCTGAGTTGTAGCCTTTAGTGTCAGACTTCTGTACCACCACCTACCTCAATACTGAGGTCAGCACACGAATGACTGCTTTTACATAGATTAGATAAACACATACATCCTAGAAGAAGTAAAAATTATTCCCCAAAAATGCCATGCAGAAGTTGCCTGGATGGCTGCACAGCTGGGAACAACATGCACTCAACAGCTGGAATGAGACAAAGCCACGGGTTTAAGCCCCATTTCCCAGTGATCGTGTGTCACTTTGGCTGCGCAGCTGAAACACTACAGTGATATTTCATTTACAGCCACTCTCGGTATTGTGCTGTTGCACAAAGTGTTTCCCCATCTTTTGAAGCTGGCAGCACTTTATTTTACTTGAAAATATGCCAAAACAACTTACAGCAAGAGAAAGGGAAAATACAACTGATAGTAATTACGGACCCACGGAATGTGCTTAAGAATTTACAAAGCAGCTTTCAGAAAAGAAACCAAAAACACCAAACAAAAGCCCAACAACTTCAAACTTGAAAGCTTTTTAGAAAGCTGGAGAATTTGATTTCCTTGGCTTTAGTTGACAGCTTTACTTCAGTTCCCTCATTACTGCCTTTGGAGCTGTAGCTCACTGGCTGGAAAAAACACAGGAGGGAAAGAGCTCTTCTTCTGCCTAAAATTACGCAGTGGTAACTCCAGCTTTCTGGGGCTGAGGGTGTCTCCCTTTCCTCCTCAGCTTGTTGCTTCTTTTCTTAGTCCACCCAATAGGAAATTCCAGATTAATGCAGTACCCAACTTCACCTGTCAGCCTTTTCTGCAATACCTTATTCTGGAGTCCTAGAAATAATATGGGAAAGGGAATTCAAAGTGCACACTTCTGACTTTGACACCGATGACTTGCAGTGCTGCCAACACTTATTCTGCAAACCCAAACTCCAAACGTGATTCATTTATATGAGAATATGTATTTTCAAGACAGATAACTCTGCACCATAAAATTGTAGAAGTAAAACTAGTAAGTCTTTAAAACCCCTCAAATGATAAAGTGATCATATTGCTGATATCCCAATCACTGCACAAGGAAAAGTTGGGTCATTTGTAATGCCTAAGTATCTGAGGTGAGGTAATATTTCATGCAACATTACAAGTTCAAATAGTTTTCTAAACAAAAAAGAATTATACAGAAAAACATACTAGCAGGGTATTCCCACCTACAGCAGGCAGAAAATCCCTCTTAATAGAATCCTGCTATTCAATTATTGAATTATTCCAGCTTGTTCCATGGATACACTCTTCTTTCTACATAGTGGAATTCTACACAATTAACCCTGCAGTGTCAAATGGCCATTGAAAAAAAGAGCTTATTTTGCTTTTTTCTGGTACATATTGCAACATTTATGTTTAAATTCGTGACTATAAAGGCTGCTAGACATTTGTGTTCACCTCACAATTCAATTTAGTTAAACAGCAGGAGAACTCAATGCAACAACAGGGAAGAGTAAGCAGATTTCAAAAAACCAGAAGGGCATGACTTCACAGCATGTGAAAGGTCATTCTGCCACGGAAGGTTTAAACCAAAACAAAGCAAAAGCAGCAAAATGAAAGAGCTGTGAAATGAGAGCTGCAAAGGCCATCAGTCCACACAGCTTCAGTCACACAGATGCTTAAACAAATCATGACTTGATCCATACGAGCCATTCAATGAAACTACTCACAGGATCACCCTATGTCCACACGTGGATTTGGATCTTTGAGTAAACCTTAAACATTTATTGTTTTGTTGTTCCTGGCCCACAGGATTAGTATGTTCGCTGCAATTATGACCTTATTTATTTCAAACTCCATCAGTGTATTTTTACTTCGAGAGAGAAAATGAAGATGTCCGTAGCGCCGGCTGAAACACAGAAGATATTCTCCCAATAAAATCCAATGAAAGCCTGGAAATGCAGATGTAGAGCTGAAAATCCTGGCTGACACTCATATTTAACTATGGGATCTCCTTAGCAATAACAGCTCCAAGACAGACGGGGATGAAGAAGGCAGATCACAGAAAATCCATCGTAAAGTGTGGCTTAAATTCGAGTTTGTGTCCTTCCCTCAGATTTACACCTGGACCTGACCTGATCTCAAGCATGAAATTCCTTAAATATTTGAGGAAGCTGTTGCAGTTGATTTTCCTCTCAGGGGGAGAAGGTCTGTGGAGATATTCACCCCAGATGTAAGGCCCAGAACTCCTCAGTTCTAACGCTCACGTTGGCAATTGCTGTTCCCTGTAGCTAATTGAACAGTATTTCTTGTTGTAAGATTACAAGGGAATTGTGCAATGGGAAAGTAAAAGCAGAGAACACACGCTAATTATTATTCTGATATCTTTTAACAACATACTGGAATGTTAATAGGAAAGAGAACAATTCTAACAATGTTTTTAAAAAAGCCCTCATAATTATGCAAATTTCCTGTCGTTAAGGCTTGGCAGATCAAAGGACCTTAAAATGAATTAGATAAGGACAGCCATATGGGCCTTTTTATTTTACTCTATTACTAATACTGCCTACATGAAAGGTACCATAGTTCACACCTAAAGTTCCTGCAGAATTTAGGAGATCAGAAGCAGAATGGGGACACTGCTTGGAGCACTTTATGCTTTACTGAAGCCCAGGGCTGGAGGGATAACTTAAAGTGACTGCTTTCAGTGGTCCTGCCAATACCTCTTCCTCTGTTGAGACCAGCCCTAGGGCCAATAAGTAACATCAGCTGACTTGGAGGGGGACAAAAAAAAGTAATGGTGAGTTTTGGTTTTATTAGAAAAAGAACTATGTTTTTACTCACGTCCTTTCTTGGGAAAGGGATTGATTATTTTCAAATTTTTATTATCGCATTATTTCTTTCAGATAATTAAAAGTTTCAGCTATGGATTGTTCCATAATATTATATAAGGAATGCAAATAAGTTGATGAAAATTAAGTTTTAAAATAGTACATTGATGCCGTACTTTAAAAAGCTTAATGCAGAAAAAATGTTTTGTAGGTTTATACATGGCCCAAAAATACCATGTGGGTTTGGTATTGCCTACCAGTACACATAAAAAGCACTGCTTGATGTATTTATTGACAGTCAAATAGAATAGGATTATGATGTAATGGGCTGTTTATCAAGATAACAACCTCTAGGCCAGGAATTGCAGTTAGACCATTTACTGAATTTTACAAATAGGACTTGCAAAAGAAGAAAGTCGAGCTACAAGCTTAATGTAATACCTTCAGAAAACATGACTTTGAAAAGTTCTTGCAGGAATTATACAGTCTCAAAAAAATCTATTAATTTATTAGAGCTGAGAAACTGATCAAAGGCAGCATTAGAAAATTCCCTGTAGCAATCCTGCTAGGGTCATAAATGCACTTGGAATTCATTACCGTTATTTCCTAATGTCAAAACAGAAAGGGAAATTCATCATGTCTGGACTCTGTTAGGTTTTTATTATTGTAAATATGGTAGCAGTGAAGGGAATATAGCAATATTAAATCATATTTGATAGCTGTTCTTAGAGTAAATTGTAAAAACATTGCATTTCTGAAAGCTCTGCCCTCCCTAAAATACCCAAACAAACAAACAACAAAGTCATAACCAACCAAACTCAGCAAACCCTAAAGATAATGCTTAAGAAAAATGTGTTTGTTTTTGTTCTTGGAACAGAGAAACAAACAAAAAAAAATATGAAAATGATACATGAAATGGATCCAAATTTTAAGCTAGTCCTATTCCAAAAAGATATAAGAAATTTCTAAGATAGGTGCATTGTTCCATGACACAAAGGAAGAAAAAACATCAGATTACTAAGTTGGAGATTGTGTTAATTATAAATAAGTAGTAAGAGTTAAAAACTTCTCTGACTACATGAACAATTCATTTAAATGAGTATAATTAGACTTTAACAAGGGTTATGTTGTTTTTTTTTGATTTATAGACAATTTATAGCAGTTCTCTAAAGAAGAAGAACAAAGGGCAGTTTGATGCTTTTACTAATGTGTTTCTGAGGCAAAATACATCTTTTTTTGTTACTTAAGACAGAGTTACTCATCAGCACTCCTGATTCTCTGATAATAAGACTGGGATTCACAAGTCACGTGGCCAAAGGAAGTGGGAAGCTGTGCTTGCATTCAGTGAGTTTATATTCACACGGGTGCACCAAACGTAGGCAGGCCTGCAGTAAGTTCCAGTGAGCCTGAAGGAATAAATACACTGCACTCCTTTACACCCGTGACTACTTCATTTAAATGCCTCTTCACCCAATGAATGCACTCACTGAACTTGCAGTGCCAGGCTGAAAACTTTTGTAATATAGAATTTATAGGAGATTCCAGTAGTTCTGACAGCAGCTCTTGGGAAGAGCCCCAAAGAGGACCCATTGACTTCGACTGATTTAGGACCTTAACATGTCAGCATTTCCCCCCTCTAAAATTGTTGCTGTGATTTAAATCAGTGTTATACAGAACTCAGTCTTCCCAGTGCACTGGTGGAAGCTTTTTTTTTTTTAAATCAGTGTTTAATTTGAAATGAGACTGGAGTGACAGATGCAGGTGACTGTCACCCTGGGGAAGGAGCCACAGTGGCACCACTCCCAGACATGCACACTCTGATCATGTTTCAGCTTGAGGGTTTGGGATACGCTGCCTAAGCAAGAAGTGAGTCCCTTATGGTCCTAAGATGAACAGTCAGAAGTTGGATTAACAGCCCCCTAAGTACCTGTGTGTTCTACGAGCCACTCGGGCATACTCAGGAGGGCAGCAGCAACCCCAGGTATTCTAACACCAGACCCTGCTCGGCCTATGCCCTCATGGGTTATTCTTTTTCTTGGCTACTTGTTTTTGGACTCCTGCAAACAGAGGCATCTGCAGTATCTCAGGCCATTAACCCACCAGTTAAGCTATTAGTTTCATGAAGCACTTCTTCCCGTTTCTTTTGAGCCTGTCACCTAATAATTCTTTGTAGTTCTTTTATTATCAGAAAGGATGAAGCCACCCCCTGTCCAGCTCCCTTAGGCTACTTACGATTTGATTTTGTTACTCTGACAGATGTAGTGAGCAAATCCAGACAAATACATCCTGTGTTTACTGGATATTATCCTGATCCTTTTTCATATGGCTACTATGATTCTATTTAGGTATGTCAAGGCCACTGTTGTTTCTTAACACATAATTGCTTAGGAACTGACAAAAAAAGTATATAATTAGAAGCTTGTGCTATTTCATAAACTGATGATATTGTACCCACAATTTTTCAGATACAGCCAACTGTTCAAACCCAACTGCCACAGAAGGGACAGAAGAAAAAAATAAAGCAGTTGCAGTATTTCTAATAAAAATGCAATCTGTAAAGAAAGAAGAGAAAGTTGGGGGGTTTTGGCATTGTAAACTGATGACACTTTCAAAACCATTCCCATTTCACTCTGTAAACTTTCCAGCTCTTTAGGTTGCTGAGAAGTACTGACACATGTGTATTCCCATGATGAGATTATCTTACCTGACCCATTTTTCAGGTAGCCATTGGCATCTACAGTGGTGTACATGATGTAAGGACCAGGCTGATTAACTCCAAACGGCTAGGAGGAGGAAAAACAGAAAAAAAAAAAAAGAGAGAAAAAGGCAGGCAACATTTTAGGAACAGACAAAACAATAGTAATTAAACAGTAAATTGAAGACAAACGTTTCTACATTAATAACTTATTTTTCATATTCTAATAAAAAAATCTTGCAACTGTTTTGGTCATTGCATTGTGTGGAAATGAATTTTCAAAATAAGGGTAATCAGTTGGCTAAGTAATGGTTAGTTTCTCATGGAGAAAGCAATACTCTTCAGTCCTGTGGCAAAAGGCTTAATGTTTCCTTGGAAGCTACAAGTAAAATAAAAAAACCCTAAAAATTCAAAGAATTAACTGCATGTTCTCAAAAAGCAGAACTCATTTGATGTTGTCTGGGAGAATGCACAGTCTTGACGGTATTTCTGAATTGAAAAATACTACACAAAGTCCAATTTTTTTATCATCACTTAGCAGTGTTTAATTTAATTCATGAAAGTGATTGAATAGTTACTTGTCAATTGCTGGTATCTATTATAAGCAAAACTCTCTCGAGGGAAAAAATGTACTTAAACATCAAAGTAGAGTCACGAGGGGGGAGGATAAAAAAAAAATCCAAGGTAGTTGTGTATTACTGAGTGATGAGCCAGAACAAATACACCTAAGTAAGAAGGGGTTGGAAACAATTACTTGCTATGGTGGGGCAGAAAAAGGATGGAGAACAACTCTAAGAATAGATTTAGAGAAATTTTTCCCTTTTTTTTTTTAAGTGCTGAATTCAAGCTGATATTAGGACATCAAATCCAGTAAAGATATTTCCAGTAATTTACAGAAAGAACACAAAAAGAAGAGATGATATGTTTCATGCCATGCCTCAAAAAGCAGTTCCAAATTTTAACAGTAAGTGATAATGATGACAGATTGAAAATAATAATTAATAAGAATGAAGAACAAGGAGACCAGAGAGATGATGTTAATGTAGATCTATGAAAGATGACTAAGTAAGGTGAAATTATTTTTTTTTTTGTGTCAAGTAGCTGTACTCTGGCATAATGGACTTTATGTTACTTTCTGACAGAGAACTTCTCGTAAAGCAGAGGCAATAGTGTTTCACTGATCGAGGTAATGAAATGTTCACCCACATCTGTTGTGAAGATTTGCTTTTTAAACCCTCCCTATATTTGTAATTAAACCAATAATGCTATCAAACCTCAATATTTTATAACAGAAATTAAACTCAGTGTCTTAAAATAGGCTCCAATAAAAAGCTGGTCCCACAAGGAAGCAGTTTTTTTATTTTCAAGTCAAATTTCAATTTGATGTTTTTGCAGAGCTAAAGTGCTACTGCTAGTTCTGATTCCTCTAAGTTCCTCTTCCAGGCCACCTTTCACTGTGAACACTGCTAAACAATTTGCTAATTAGCAGTTTGGTGGGTGAGTTGCAAGAGTTCTGGAGATGCAAATGTGTATGTAACTATCTGCAGAACTATTAGAGCCCAGTGCATTTCCTTCCTTCACTGCACCCCATCTGCAGTTTAGTCCCAAAGTGGCTCCGTGGCTGAATCCACCCCATCCTCAGTTTTGCCTGGACTTTCTAAATGCCCAGACCAAGACTTGGCACAATACACAGTCCAGACATCCAGCTGGATTGCCCAAGTTTCCCTTGTGTCTGGTATATCCCAGCCCCCCAGTGCTGGTAACAAAGCCCCTGCACAATCGTCAGTTGATTTCAGCTCTGAGCAGGCAGCTGCCCAAAGGTCTGGGTCTCAAAGACACAGAACTTGGCCAGTCATGATTTGGATTACACATTCTTCCAGTCAATAAGTCTTTTAATAGGTTGAGAGTTTTTGGTATAATTAGACTTCAGCTTATTTTAAACTAAATACTAATGCAGAGTCATAGTTCCACTTACTGTTATTTTCCGAGGACAGTCATTCGAACAGAGGCCGCTGAGAACTGCAAAAACAAGAAGTGAGCCTGTAATGTTTCTGTTCACAAGCCATCTTGGAAGCACTATCTCTGAAACCTGGGAAACTCTACAAATAGTGTAGCTATCCATTAAAACACAAAGAAAAGCAATGTCTTCTAGGTGACTTATGCTAATGTATAACACTTCCCAGTCTGTACAGAGCAAACTTCCTGGCAGAAATTTATCAGCTGGTCACTGTTTTATCCCACCTCACTGGTTAACCAGTTTCATAAGGAGAGATCTGCCAGTTTAAAAAAATCCAAATTAAAACAGTTTTATAATAGTGGACTGTACATTTTATTCATTATTCTTCATTTCTAACCATTTAAAATACTGGCAGAGATTCAGCTTTACTGTTTTAACTGATAAAAAGGTAAAGGCTTTTCCTTCTATACAAGGCATAGTTTTGGAACTTGATTTAAAGCTATTCCCAAAAGCTGTAACAAACAAAAATCCCACTACCTGTTTATTCTAATAATTCAAAAGTATTATAAGCAGAGATGTATAATGCTACTTAGTATCTAAAGCCTGTGATAGTTGTTCAATTACTTATTTAAAACTTACTAGTTTCAAAAATCAGTGACATTCAGTACACAACTAAGTAACAGGCAATGAAATCCATCTGTTCTGTAACTCAGAACATCCTGTCACTGAGTATTAGAATAAAACAAGAACCACACACACTAAATAATCTGAGGTGGCATTCTGATGCAGAATTTGGACTGTAATGACAACAGTTTGGTTGAGCAGCAGGCCAGTAATGGCTGTGGGCAGGGAACAGGATACACACCAGGTACCGAAGCCAAGGGACAATGTTACTTCTCCATGAGTTATGGTATCCCAAAGCAAGCGTGGCAGACAGAAAATGAAGGTTTGGAGTAGATTTGAGGGCAGGTCATCCTAACCACCAGGAGTTTTTAAAACCATCTTCTGTCTACTTTAAGGCTGCATGAAGCTTAGGGTACAAAATGTTTGGGGTCAGTGAAATACTGAAAGGTGCAAGCAAGATGCTCACAGTCCAATTAGAAATCATTCCCTATGGGAGTCAGAAATGGCACTGCTCTAGTGAATGAATTTTTCTAATATTTTGTGGGTGACTATTAACAACTGTTGAGATTCCCAAGTTACCATTCTTTGCTTGCAATTTCAATATATTGAAATTTCCAAATATAATAAAATCCAATATTTTACACAATCCAAAACCCCCCAAAAACCTGGACAGGTAAGATGAAAGTGTGGCAAAGCAGAATTCAAAGACTATATGTATCTACAAATAGACTTTTAAAGCTACAGGCTACTTTTATCTGTTATACATAAGTGTGTCTGCAAGTGCAACCAACTCTTCCCATTTTGAGGCAAAAAGACACACTGAAATTTGCTGTTCGGTTTCACTCCTAAACAAATTACCTGACCAAGTAGATTTGACATCAGTTATAATGAGCAAAGCTGTTCTCATTGTCCATATGCCAAATAAGTGAACACAATGCATTTATTGATGCACTAACTCCACAAAGCAGGTTTTGTTAAAAGTACTCTCCCCTGTATTGCAGTAAAAATATTTTTAGACACTCATTAATTCCCATTTCCTGGGCTTTCTATGCAAAAATACTCACCCCCTAAAAGGGTGCTAAAAAAAGGCTTGCTCCAGTTTATAAAGATAGATTTGCACTGAGTGAATCAAAAAGCATGTTGCAAATTACTCCTTTTCCCATTAAAATATCACAAAATTATAATTCTGATATAGCTTTGTGACATGTAAGATTTTTTCCAGAGGATTTGCTGCATGCTTTTGGGAATTACACTACCCACACATGCTATTATTTAAAAGAGGGCTCTGATCAACATGATAAATTATTATAGGCTATTTCTATGAAAACAGAGCTCAGGTTAAGGAGCCAAGTAATAAAAGCATCAGTTCCCAGTAGTGACTTCAGCGCTGTTCACCTTATGGTGTGCAGAATGTGTGCTTTAGAAGGATTAGATGCATTTAACATGAAGGCAAATACAATTTTTGAAAGTGAACCTCTAGCTGTTCCTGTTGAGCTCCTAGGCTCCCATACAGCTTCATTTTTAACTCGTCCTCAAAAAAACTAAGGAAGACAGACAAGCCATGAGGTCAAAGCTCAACACCTCTGCAGCTGAAGAACAGGACAGGGCATGCAACTTGAAAAACTAATTGCTCTTAATTATGGCTATCACACTCTAACTCCAGCCTTCTAAACCAAAGCCTAAACCAAGTCTCTCATTAATTCCTACACCCTGGCCGTGTTCGTTGCCATTCTGTGCTTTTCAGGTAAGGGGTGTTTTGTGCCTTTTAAACTGAAAACACCAAAGTGACTCACACATGGGAGCAAACTGACCCTCAGAACAGGCCACGCAGTGTAAGCAAAACACAAACCACTCCAGTAGTCACTGAAATGAAATGAGCCCATTTTGAACAAGATTCAGCATCATTTCCACATGACAGAGACAAGAACTCCAGCAAAGGTTTGATATGGCAGAGGCACAGCAAAAATGACGGAAGTCCCTGCTGGAAGAAAACACTGCAACCACCCAAGGCACAGGTGAACAAAAGTGTCCTTGGCTATTGTTTCTCAGAATAGGCAGTCACTGTGGACAATTCCTTAAAATTTCTTAAAAACCCCTTTGAAATGAAACAAAACCATCTAAGGAGAGCTCTGATTTTGCAATGAGAGATTTCTGCAATCCCAAGTATTTCCCATTCTGTGTTTTTTCTTTCCTAAAATTATCATACACAAAGCATCATCATAATGTTTTCATATACAAAGGTTTAAATATTCACATTCTTCCCAACATCCCATTTTGACTTGATTATACAGTGATAACTTACCAATAACTTTAACGAAATAGGCGTCTGCTTCAAAGTTATTTTTCAATGTATGGATAGCAAAGTCCTTGTTGGAGTAGCCTTTGCTTAGCACAATGATATCCAAGATTCCCTAGAGGAAAAAAACCCCAAGTTTACATTACAATGCTTATTTACTCTCAGTAACATCCAAATTTAGCAAACAAATTCTCTTAGAGACACAAAGAAAAAAAATACCGCACAGCAAAGTTTACAACTTTGCTGCTGATTTTAATATCTTTCAAAAATCTTTTAATAGAACCCTAATTTTAAGACAGAGCAGTCCACCCACAAGTAATCACGTGCTGCAAAGCCAACGTTTGTGCAGAGCAGCCTTCCCGGGGCACAGGGACAGGCACAGCCACACAGAGACTGTTCTCTGGGTAAAGAGCTGAACTTACATCTTCATATATGTCAAAGAAAGTTGCTACCACTGCGTCTTTGATCTGGTTTAGATCTGAGAGCTCCCAGAACACTTTGAACATGCGACGGACGCTCTTGCAGCTCACGTTGTTGCAGGGGACATTTTCTAGTAAAAACGCTTGTTGATTGCTGTAAAACACACACATATATAAACCAATGTATTATTGATAAAGTCTAAACAACAGACATCACAAAAATATTGTAATTAAACAGTTTAAGCGTGCTGGAATTAGATATAATAATAACAACAAATCTAGCAGCCCCTGGATACTTGAAAATCTGTAAGCACGTATGTGAACTGTACAGACAGAATTACAATCCTTATGTCATGGCTGAGTTAAAACAATGAACACACTAAATAAATGGGTCCAAATTAGCAGGAATAATTTAATTAACCATCCACTCAAAGGACTAAATGTAGCCTTACTTTATTCTGAAACAAGTACAAGTGCACTTATCTCCCATTTTCCTTAATCCCTCTGTGGTTCTTCATCTTAAAACACTATTCAAATCATGTCCATGCTTTTTTATTATTTTATGACAATCTCTTCCCATCCCAGCTCCACTAATAAATTTTCTTATACATTGCATGATGTTTTAAACAAATTTCGGATTAAAGCAAATCTCTACTGGTATGATTTCCATTGTTTCAAAGCAAAATATAAACCACAAATCCCAGCCTAATAGTGCAGTAAAAATAGGACACGACAAACCAAACTGAGCATTTGCTGAGGTATAATGAATCCAGACACGAAGACAGGCTGCAATACTGAAACAAGGAGCAAAGAAATGAACCAGAGTAGCAGCTCTAGTGGAGAAAAATCTCCCTTCTAAAGACTGTACCGAATAGGTGCCATCGGTCAGTGGGACACACGAGGTTCACACATGGAGGCTGATGATCAGCACCATTATACACTGTCCCTGGGGATTTATCATGTCCTACTGCGACTGGGAAAACCTTCAGGCTTTACCAAGCAGGAGTTCAGCTCTTTGGGCAGGTTTATAGCCTGGGAGCCTGCTGGAATCCATCACTGCCTTGGCAATGGCAACAGATGAAGTTTTCCCCTCTCCTGCTGGGGGCAGAGCCAGGAGCCAGAGCAGACAGTGCTCTGCAAAGCCAGCTGAGCGTGTCAGAGCCCAGGGCAACAACCAAACCACGTCCTCAGAGTGACCTTGGACACGCTGCTGAAGGGATGGGGCCAGCAAGGGGGTTCTCTGTGTCTTAGTGGCAGCCAGTGCCTCCAGGATGCACAGTCACACACATGCACACACACAAGCACTGCTCCTTAGGAAAATTACTTGAATTAATGCATGGCCAAAATGAAACAAGGTCATCTGCAACATTTAAGATGTTGTATTATCTGTATCTGAGAACTCATAATCATAACTTGAAATTCGTCAGTGCTCACATTTATTTCATGCATTACCTAAGTATCCACATCAGAAGAACCAACTACAAGTTAAGGTGCCAACCTGAGCGAAGCAAGTTGTTTCAGTTTCTCTTTTTCATCTCTTGACATACACTTCTTTAAAATTCGGAGGAAGTTTCACAAAGATTCTTTCTTTCAGTTCAGATTTTTAAGACTGCTAGAAATTATCTAGATGATAGTTATTTAAAAGACAAAAGACTGTCAAGCTTGCCTTACACTCTGCGTAGAGTATTGTTCAAATCTAAATTATAAGCCTTGTGAATGGATAGACACAAGAAGTTTATTTACTACAGGAATCTTTTTTATTTCCTTTCCTTGCACCTGCACTGTGAGAAAAAAGGAAAACATTAATCAAAGTAGCCCCGAGCATGGAAATGCCACTTTCCTTCACCCTTCTCTATCAACAAGCGAAACATAAGACAAACAGTAGGAAGAACAAAGCAACGTCTAACCCTAAACAGATGCTGAAGGCCCCAGAAGTACACTGTAGAAGAGCCATCCTGTAGAAGAAATAAACAAATTCATAGATGTAGAACCTCCTGTTCCATGTGCTACATCTCAGCACGGGAGGAAATCTTGGTGAGTGGGTTGTGCTGCAGCGATGCGGAGTTGCGGGGCTTTATTGTCTGCAGAGGGAAGAGCCATCAGCTCTTTGCTGCCTCCTCACCTCTTCAATTCTCTCTGGGAAGAACTCCTGACATCTGGAGTTAGCCTACGAGCTGCCAGTTGAGTCCTTGTATTATTTAAGCCTTTAATACACAAGCATCCCTAGAATCAAAGTATCTACCTCCATGCTTTATTTCTACTACATACTACAATTAATAAGAGCAACTTTATGACCTTCCTATTATTTTGAACCAAATTTTGAAGATTTACCATCAGTAAAAACCCCCCTGTAACAAAGATGATCATCTGCATCCTGAAAATGATGTCCTTGAAAGCCTATAAAGACAGACACTGCTGTAATGGTAAAACCTTAAAAAATCAATGCTGAGGTGCTATTCAAGTGTGCAGCAGTCAATACCAAACAATCCAGCTTCAATACTGACAAAAGAGAGCAAAAGAACTCTGCCCTTAACGTGCTATTTGCAGCACTTTAAATATCTAGGTTTACACACTAATGCAGAATGGCAGCTAAATTTTGTACTTCCTGCATAACTCGATACTTTGGGATAGAGTTGTCTACAATTTGGAACCTTCTGACCAAAGTCATTATGCTTCAACATAACGTTAATAAAGTTAAATAACTATGAATGAGGCTTAACACCAAAGAAAGACTGAAGACCTATCTCAGTTTTATTTTACCATATTCCTTTGCAATTAGAATTAAATATTTACTGCTAATTTCATACATCTCTCATTCTGTCAGTTTTAGGCTAGTTCATTTACAGTTCTACTGGGGACATCGAAATGACTTATATCTCACTCCAGACATTCAAAGTAATTGAATTTGCCTCTGGTTTTTTAGATTTGCTCAATTACAAGGTGCTCATCAATCCTACATTTAAAAGAAGTTCTCTATCCAACCTTACTTCCGACAAGTGACAACTAACAATGATTTAGGAAGAGATAATTTGGTCAAATAAGAGTCCTTCCATATAAAGGATTAATACATATGCATTAATTTAAAACTGAGCATGAACACCTAGAAAACTTTCTAGAAGTCTATCATACTCAGAAGTTTTTTATTAAACTGTCCATATCCAGTGGTTTTTCATCTCCAAGTTTCAGTTTTCACTGTTATCTGTCAACAGTGTCAGACAAAGATAATGTATTTCCAATTTTACCAGTGAAAAACATTCCCTTTGGGTAAGAGTGGAATTGAAAAGGCTTAGATTACATGTTTGCAATGCAAGATGCCAATTATTAGCATCTAATTGGAAACAAGTGTTAAACAAAATTTGTTTCATGTAATTAGAAGGGAGAAAGGTGTTTCTAAACTCACCTACAGTAACTTACACTTCCAGTGTCACCAAAGTCAACTAAAAAACCCAGCATGTGAAAAAAATGAATACATTTAGGTAAGACAGGAAGTACAGATGAACTAATTAATAACTACTGATAAAATCCCTTCACTTATTATTATTCTATATACACACACAATTTCTAATACAGAATTCATGTATGTATGTAGCCCAAAGAAAAATTTCTGGACTTGAATTCTAATGTGCAGGTTTTGACTCAAGTCAGAAGTTAAATGAACACATAAACATTTAAGAATCAACTGTGAATTTAGCATGTCCACCTGTTGGAATTTGTTGATTCTCTGGGTTCAAACCCTCTCAACACTGGCAAGCACAAGTGAGATTCCATTTTTTGGTTGTTGCTGGCAAGGAATGTCTCCATGCCATCAGAATATTACAGACTGTAGTTTGAAATCAAAGGGATATGGCAGGAGATGAAACAGGAGAATCTTACAACAGCTCTGAGAATACCTGAAGCCTGAATACCTCATTTTCCTGACTTGCCCACATGGCAGGACAGTAAACCAAACATTACGTCCAACCATTATATCTTTATTTCAGTCTTTTGTAGGTATTTGTAAGGATCTGATCTAAAAATACTTTCCTGAATTGTGATGGAAGCATATAATTTGTTTTAATTCTTCCATTATCACATATGGGTATATTTTCAGATGAACAAAATTGTTTCTGCCTCCTTTAACTTCTTTATGTTACAGACAGCAACTAGAAACCAGGCTTCCCAGACGATAGCACAGATTGAGGTCAAGAGTTTACAAAAATGCTTTTATCATTTAATCACAGTAATCAATCACTGAAATTAGATCTGTAGATGTAGCATGAAAGGCTTCAGAGAAAGAAATAAACAGCTTGATCCAGAAGTGTTTAAAATCGATTAAATAAGGTTTTCATTTTAATTTGCTCTAATTTAAGGACTGCTTTAATTTAATTCCCACACTGTTTTAATTCTCTCCAATCAGTGACCCAGTTACACATTTTAAAAGGAAGTATTTGCTTAAGTCTCTGAGAAACAATGAATTAATAACGAATGTGACATTCCATAGTGAGTGCAAAAAAATGTGACTTTCATTCCCATCCCAAAGTACAAAGCATGTTTTCGTTACTTTTCTACAAATACTGGATATATACAATGTTAACATGCAATGTAGTTCTTCTTTTTAGGTTACTTAGCCTGTTTTTGCCAGACTTCTTCATCTTTCTGAATCTCCCTTTCAATAACTTGTCAAATCATCTGCCAGTACCTTCAGTCCTTATGCCTTACTATGTCACTCAACTTCTATGTCAAGTTTCAAATTAATTTTAAATGCGCTCACTTGAATAAGCAAACAAATTCAGAAGCAGGGAGTAGAGACAGAAGTGTATCACAGCACTTCACTGCAACGAGACATAGATACCTTCCTGGGCTTCTACAGGAGTAACTATTTACAAACTATTTTAAACTTTTTTACACGATGTTAATGTTGCCATAATCTTACACCAACCAAAGGAGAGAGGCTCCTAAGGATCTTAAGAGATAAAATAACTTCAAATACCTTTCTGAGCTCCATAAATCTTCAAGCAGTCCTCCTGAAGTGCAGTAGCTATCAGGACACACACTAGAAGACAGCCTATGCACAGCTCAAAGGTTTCTGGGACTTCAGTAAAACCAAAGACAACAACTTTGCTGATGTCACAGTATTTCTGTGGCAAAGGAAAGACACTGGTTCTAGTTTGCTCTCTGACTCTTCATTCAATGACTGCAAACTCCCAGCTGAGACAGGTATGGAGTGAAAAACTTGCCATTGAGGGCCTGAGAGCTTTAACTTTGCTATGCCAGTCCTGGGCAGTAACAGCATCCTCCTCGTCTGCCATGTCTGAATAGAAACACCTGCTCTGCTGGTTATTTTAAGGCTCAGAGCTACAGAGACAGAGCTCAGCTGCTCACAGCCTCATCTGAATCACAGCACGTAGGCTGAACACAAGCACTTTACTCTTCAAACTGGGTCATTTTTAGGTGTGTGTCAGTATCTGAAGAACTCTGACACAAAAATGTCAGTGGGTGACTCCTGTTTAGGCAACCCCTAGTAGATCTGAATTGACTTCCTGGACTTCAGCACTGAATTCTCTTCTATGCAGACTGTCTGAAGCATCAAAGTGAGCTCCTCAGTTCTTTTCCTTATGAATTCAAAGTAGGAACCTGCACCCAAGCTTATCCAAAATACCACACAGACAAAGACAATAAATACACCTGTAAGACAGACCTTAATGCACTAGAGCAAGTATTTGTCAAAGGTTATAGTAAGGAAGACGTTAAGACTCCATTACATTAACCAATGCATAAGGTATTGGCTAAAATACCTTTTACAAGCAATGACATGAGGAAGAAAGATGGAACAGCATAAATAACCTTACATTTCTTCAGATGCTGGAAAAACCAGTTGTGCAGTATCAGACAAACTCTAGTCAGGGCACAGCACGCTGCACATCTCCTGCCTCTACTGAGGTTCACTGGCATCATGGCCTCCAGAGCTCTTTTAAGTTTTCCTTAGAATAAACAAGCTATTTATCATTCCTACTGTCAAGCAAAAGGATGTTCACATGAAAACATGCTGCTTCACTTCAAGGTAACGATAAGGACACGCCAGCAGTCCCATCAGCAGGTGCCAGGTGAGAGCTGCCCACAGGCTCCTCCGTCACGATCAGCCGCGTTTCTCTCGCAGCCAAGGCACAGCACAGGGATGCAGCTCCTCGGGTCAGCTGCTATGTGGATCACTGACTCCTCGCGGTACAATAGTCTGCGTAAGCATCTCTACCTGCCCTCTACCACATAGCACCAGCTGGTAGCAATACAGGATATCGGGAAAGCAAGTAAAGAAGAAAAAACGGGAAAAAAAAAAAAAGGGAGGTCAAAGATTACACTGAGAAATTTAATAGGAAGGGTTAGAAACTCCTTTTGGAGGGGGGGGGCCTGGATATGTGTGTTATTTATTTTCACTTAAAGTTGGACAACATAAGAACCACTTGTAAATTATTAGGTTTATCTAAACTTCCTGGCTCTCAAAAGCAACAAACCACTACTGCACTCCTCAGCAGAGTCACCCGTCAGTGCTCACTCCACGTGACAGCATGGAGCAGTTTCCCCAGCTCTCCAGCTGGGTGTTACCAGTCAGCACTGAAAGCTGAAATCGGAGTTTTACAGAAGATGATTTGGGAAGGGAAAGGTTGAGAATCAGCTCCTGTCATCTGGGAGGAGCACCTAAAATGCTCACTTGTGCTCCAGTTCCTGGTGCAATCCCTCACCAGGAGTCACAGTCTGAGCCCATACAATCATGCTGAATACAGCTTGTAAATGCATATTCCTGCACAGCATGTAAAAACGTATTCTCTGCTAAGTGTTTGCCCTTTTTACAAAGGGAAATGCTTAACAGAGATCAAAAGTCTTGTTCACCTGTTACAATGAATGAGATGCACTAGTTAGCAATCTCTATGACTGATGATTGCACATGCACCTGATACTTTTATTTCTAGGTCTGCATATACTCTACCTTCCAGAAGTGTTCTTTAGTATAGCAAGAGCATCTGGGTAGCCATCCATATTGTAATCTCCAATATGAAGTGTAATTGGAAATGAAGTTTCTGTTGAAGATTTGTCATTTTGATATGGTACAAAGCCCCAGACTGTGTCTTTATTTCTGAAGTCTTGCAAGACAGGAATCCACTGTAAAACAAAACAAAAAAAGAACAGCTAGGTAAAGCAATCCATTTTATATATTTAAACAAGGTAATTCTATTTAAAACAGCTGACATTTCTTCACTTCATCAGGATTTGTAGCCATTTACAAATTTCCATAGAGGAAATAAGGACTATTTCCTAAATCTGTCACCAAATGAAAAAATTAATCTGAGTATGTTCTATGCATTAAATTATTCCAGAACAGGAAAACGTAGGTAAGGTTGTAAGAATAAAGGACCTGTGTTTTGGAAAGTGTCCAGTATACGGAGATATTCAGGAACACCTTAAATGAAAATTCAGGCTTGCCTGGAATCTGTACTAATCCTTAAGTGCAGGTAAGCCCAAACCATCAGGCCCTTGAGATCCTGAGTCTCATTTTTTCCCTCTGGAACTGCAAGCAATAGGCATCATTAAAGCTGGAGCACTGATGCACCCTCATCAAAATTCCTGGATACTATCAGTATGCTTCAGGACAGTTCATATCTGAATTCAGTGTTGCTCCTGCTTAAAGCAGGAGGCTGGATCTCCTAAGGTTCATTTCAGCTCAAATGATTCTATTATTCATGGATTTTTAGAAGTTCAAGAGCTTCAATTCCCCTCCTATCTCCCCAGCAGCATCAGATACTGAAATGTTTGATAAGAAATTAAGATTAAAGTATCAAACTGAAAGTACAAAAGAAATGCAAAATATAATTTCTCCAGGACAAGAAATGCACTTACTTTCCAAAGTGCTGCAGAGGTGCTAAATAGGAACTTATCTTAATTAAAATCGAAGTAATTTCACAAGTTAGTATGAAGCTGAAGTACCAGGGTTAACATTTCAATGCTACCAAGAAATTCAGTGCCGTTTTTAAAGTCAGAAGTAATTTTATATGTCAGCTAACTGTCAATGCCTTCAAAAGGACAGAAGGGTGCCATCTTAAAGGATCACTGTCACCGACATCAAAAGCACTTAACAGATCTTACATGTGTCTCATCCAAGCCTCAATTTAGCTATTTCAGGAACCAGACTGAGATCCATGACAGTATCGTTTCCTGCTGTGGAAAGGCTCCCTCACTAACGCAATCCAGTAATCAACAACATTCCTGCCACATGGCAATCGTGTGTGACACTTGACTGGTCCCTTAAGATTACACACAACCACAGGCGTATCAGAGAAGCCCCCCAAATTACTAAAGAAGTGCATTAAGGTCAACATGGTCTGGATATCACAAGTGGCTTAGGAGCCTGGAACAGTTCTGCCTGACGCTGCACACACTCAGTGCATCTCTGCCCACGTAAGTGATGACATTTGAACTGCAATGATGATCTCCTACACTCCTGCTGAAAACTCAAAGCTGAAATGAAACATATTTGGACCCCCACACACCGTGACATACACCTGTCTATTCGGTTACTGTTGGGCGCTGAAGGTTTGGAAAAAAAATCTGTGAGACAGAAAAGAAGAAGACTCAACCCGAGGGAAACTTTTCAAAGGGCAAGATTTCTTAGCACTTATTTGTCATGCAGAAGACAGATGCTGCAATATTATTGCAAATACTGTAATTTTGAAAAACACTGATTGAAAGCAGAACCATGAAATATAATATAGCTTTTACTTCACACGGTATCATTCACACGGGCATTGCAGTGAAATCCAATTACATCCATCATATACTTTTTAAATGTTCCCGTGTATGGTAACACTGCTTTAAAGCAGCAAAATTAAAAACGAAGTTTTAGGCACAAATATGAATTGGTATTCTCTTTTTACTCTATTCAGAGTGAGTCACAGAAGGCAATTCTACAATCCTAAGGTCTACAGTGAGATGTAAAACAATAGGTGAGCAAAACATCACCTATTGCTACCAAACACCAGCACCGTCCGTGCCATGGAGTCAGATCCCTCCATCCCGCTCAGCTGTCGAGGGGCTGTTCACAAAAGCAGTTGTGTAACACTTCCAGAACATCAGTGTTGTTCACTGCCCAACCAGATCACACTGCAGCAGCACATGGAACTGTTTAAACTGACACTTCACATTCAGAGTAATCCACGCTTTTGGTGAGACTCATTCTGAATATTTCTATTATGAACTGCAGTCTTGTGTAATGTAATGCAAGATTAATTGTTCATGTGCCTCAGGACATATATTTCACTACAGAAGGCAAAAAATGGAAATGTGTTTGTCAACAATATAAATCTCTTACTTCTTTTGTGTTTGATAATCCAGACACTTTAAGCTTCATGTTTGCTGTTACTACTTTAATAGGAAAAGACTAAAACCAATTTTTTTCTTTCACTCTAAGATAGAAATAGGTGGGTATAATGAGGACACACAAAGCTATTTTTTCCACTTTTCTGATCATATGATTTCTGCTACACAGCTCAGATGAAAAAAGACTGAAAAATAGAATGAGCATCTAAAAGAAATGCTACATGAACACATAAAATTCAGCCAGAGAAATCAGATTTACTTCTTCCCTTTCTGTTAAATTCCACTGCATGCCACTAATATAATTACCTAGGACATTTGTATAGATATTTTTGATCCTTCAATTAATGACTTTGTGGCTAAAAAAGGAAAAGTACTTAAGTGCTTGAAAATTTGTTTTTAAGCTCTTCAAACATTTGTTTTTCAGCAAGTAGAAAAGAGAATGCTTTACTACTGCCCTGTGAAAACAACATCTTTTTCATTTTGAAAAAGGTCTGAGGTATTTGAGAGACATATAAAACTCATTGCATTCACCCCACTTAACTGAAAAGGGGCTCATTTCTTGCCAAGTCCCCATTCTTCTGTACATTAGTAAAGGCACTTCTCTGGCTCCAAGGCCTGGTAGCAGGTCTCTGAGCCAAAATTGTTGGATTAACACACGTGCATTTTTAAACTACGTCCAGAAACGTGTGAAGCACAAACCCCACCCCCAACCAGCTGCCCGATTTCAGGCCACCCAGTCTGGAAGTTTGGAAATTGGTGCCCAGTCAGGGATTCTCCTACTTTATTGAGATGCATTAATCCACTTTATAGAAAGAGGAGCATCAAGAGTGGCCTGAAAGAGCTGCCCCAGCCCTTTTCCCTGCGGGTCCCTCTCTCAGCGCACGTGCATTTTAGTTCAGCTGCACATAACAAATAGTCCCATGATTTCAGGATGCATCAGGCTTTCAGTGCCTCCAAAGGTCACCTGAATCCCTTCCACAGCTGAGCAGCCACTATTGCATAAAAATAAACTAAGTGAATGACCACACTTTACACCACTAATATGGTGTTTAAAGTCCAAAGATGATGATCCCCAACACTGATTCAGAATCAGAGGAAAAAGCAGCCACAGCAGTAAAGGTCATGTTTTCACTGCTCCCAGCCCCACAGCTGCTTTGAGAAAGATGAGCAACTTAGGAATGATGAGAGGATCTTGCAGAATCTGAGATTTACAACAAATACAGCAGCTGAATCCACCCCACCCCCCTTTAAACTGTTATTAGGAGTGAGGAAAAACTTCTGGCACTGCCCAAGTGCAGCCGATAATCGATGTTGTAACATTAATCTCTGGCCTAGGGAATGACACCACAAAGACCTGTGGTTTGCTGTAGGATGCACCACTGTGTCCCACTTCAGAGCTGCTAAATATCCAAGAGGAATAAAGCTATATAACCTTTCTATTATACAGAGAAAGATTATAAGAATCATCCAGCCCACAAAGAAACTCTGAAATGAAGGGACTGAAATAATACTGTTTGCCTCAGGAAACAAATGAAAAGTCATACCGAATCCTTGGCAAAATTAAAAGAAGGATTAGTCATCTCTAAGAATATCACAGTATCTAGAGTTTCTACAATAAATAGTACCAGGGACTTTAAAACATTTCTCAGATTAGACTATAGGTGAATTTAAAGAAGCCTGAAGTGTCCTAACACCTGCCATAATCTGGAACAGTGTATAGGATCCCACTTCAGATCTGACAGCAATTCTGCTGTTGCCATGGAAACATTCACATTCCTTTAAAACATTAGTAGGTCTGTATCTCCTAAAGTCACTCGTGTGTATTTTGTTGGCCTTTACTTCTGCTCCATCATCCAAAAGAAGAAAATGTTATCTATTTCTAATACTTATAAAGAATAAATCATTAGATTTCTCACGAAGATTAACCTACTTAGTCAAAGCTTGGAAGCTGGGTCATCTCATCGCACAGTGACCAAATTCAGTGAAATTAAACATTTCACTTCAAAATAAATATGGGAATTGACATGTCTGAATAGATTTCTACCTGAAGGAAGCCTGCAACACATGGGAAAAACTGCAGACATATGAATGAGGATACTGGTACTATCCATTGTTTCAGAACAGAAAAAAGAAAATGTTTTAAGAGAAGCAGCTCCATCAGCTGCAGATGAGTGCAAGAAGAGTACTCTAGATAGAATTCTTTCAAAAGGTTAGGCCAGAACAGGTCATTATTGCATGTCATTTGATACTGTAATTTTTAATTAAAAAGTCATTCTAAAAATATAAAGAGAAAATTGCTTTCAAGTTTCTAGGTAAGTATTAATACTTTTTAATACTTTTTTCTAGTAGGGTGAGAATCTCTTGGATTCTTCACTTTTTAAAATGATGTTACAATATTTAGCTGCTAATTTTTATCTCAAAAGTCATTACCTTGGAAATGATTTTAAAATCGAAACTTCACAAGTAAAATTGATAAGTAAATACATTAAAAATTGGTTAAAAATTTGACGTATTAGTAATTAAATAGTTTACTCTTACCAAAAAAATGAAATAACGAAGGAAGATAAAAACTGTCTACCTGCAATGTTACTTCAAAGCAGGTAACAATAACAGATTCTGCTTTGAAAAAATTCTGATATTATGCAAATTGACCCACACCTTCGTCTGCCACTGCTGCACCTCTTCCTTCCAGAAACACACCCTGAGCAACAGCTAACAGAACTGGTCCACAGTCACCCACAGGTTGTATCTCCCAGTAGTACCAGTTGTTTGCGTGGGGTTGATTTTCTACAGTGAAATTACTTTAATTTACAGTATTTGTCTCAAATTAACATGAGCAGAAAAACTCAAACGGCCTTTTAATTCTTACATTATCACGAGTAAGTAACTAAACTGAGAGGTGAAGAGCAGCTGTCCTTCGACAAAGAGCAGCCCAGCCACTCAGCCCTTCCAGGACGTGACCTGTGTGATGTGCTCACCCAAGGAACCAGCAGTGATGCAAACACCATGACCTGAGCATCCACTTGCTTAATACAAACGCTATGGCCCATAACTCAGCCTCCCCTGTGACACTGTGCCTCTAGCAATGCTATCAGCTGTTGTCTGTATTCTGTGTTTACAGGGCATGAATGTGAGGAAAAAAAATCCAAAACAAAAGCCCAACAATCCCACAACCAACCAAGCACGGCATGCACAGAAAAACACAATTTCTAAGAACAGAGCAGCCAAGATCAGAGGGCTAAAAGAGGTAAATTGCCGAATTTAGAGTTACTCTGTCTTACACTGATGGTATATTCCATCCACGTTATTCTTCCTGAACTGACTGGAAGCTCTGTGCTTTCCTTTCCAACATAGAGTGAGTTTCCTCTGTGTTGGAGATAGTGTAGAGAAGTGTGATATAGCCTGTGTTCTATACATGTTGATTCTTTAATTGAGAAAATCTACACTTGAAACTTGGGCTACAGACTGTAACAAGTTCACCAACAAATTCTGAATTATAGATCAGAGAGGGTACTACTATCAGCACAAAATTCTACTTTTAATTTGTCAGTAAGGGAATAATCAGTAATTCATATACCTTGTTAGCAGCATGTGTGGCACACACTGTAGATTTCTGTAAGTACACTACAGTGGGTTTTGCTGTCAGCTACAAGTATTTTATACCTGGCCTTGGCCTTTCAGTTCACGTTGCTAAACTTGAATTTAGTAAAACATTTATTAAGGCATCTAACAAACATTTGGTTAATTTGCTGCATGCTGCAACTTTATTCTAAATGAGGGCACTGTAAATACTTAAACCAGATTACCACACACTTATATAAATGAACGTATAGTAATCTGCTGCAGGAATTATGACCACATCTCAAAGCCAGCAGTGTCATGAAGAAACGAACCTGCAATAGTTTAAAAGAAGCCCAATTCTGAAGATACGCAGCCTAAAAAGTCTTTGTATACCACTTTTTTCTAGCAAAGAGAAAGTAGAAATAAGGGGTAAAAGGTGTGGGCTGGTTCAACTTGTATATATATGCGTGTATATATATCGTCACTCTAAAAGAAGTCTCTAAGTTAAACTAAAGAAGCTTATTTGAGTTAATTAGATCTGTTTCCAACTCTTAACACAAACCTTGTTTTTCATCTCATGCTGGGGCAATTACAGTGCTTAGAACGCAGTGGTTTGCAATCAAGAAACTGCTCAGAAGCATTCATCATTTTCCTGAGTAGAATTACTCATTATAAAGAATTTTAGGTATGCAACCTTTTCCACCAAATCCACATTTTTCAGATAGGGAGCAGACAATTAAATAAATCAATAAAAGTCTCTTGTATCCAATAATTACAGGTGAGGAAATTTCATTTCTTTCCCGAAAAACAGTTTTTCTATTTAATAAAGCACAGTATTTTCCTTGGGCTTTGCTATTCCAAGCTCACATTACCTGATCCAATCCCAGCTTAGTTAGGTAGATGGCACTTCTTTGACATGTTTCATCTTCGCAAACTGGTAATAGATGTTCACTTTGTCCGTCCCCATCTGGCAAAGAGATAAAAAACCCCCATCAGCTTTGTATTTGCAAATTCAGAAACCCTGTTTACAAAAATAATCAACTGTGAGTACTTTATTACTGTTTTAGATGTGAAAAATTACATGAGATAAATTGGACCCTATCAAAATCCTTAACGTAATATTCTAATTTGGGTCTTTTGTTATAAGATTGCCTTTGCTGATGTATTTTCATCTTGACCCGTAATACAGGGAAAGTTTTAAATTCTACTGACATATTTAGAAGAATAGGTACTTAGTAATTTAATCAATCCCTTTGTTCAGTTGGGAAGAAAATTACCTTTAATACAAATCTGCCATCACAAGTCCACCATACGAACTTATTTAATTTTCTGAACTAGTTTTAAACTCTTCTGCTGTCAGCAAGACCTTAAGAAGAGTCATGAGTTCACATGTAATATCTTAATCTGTACTTAGCATAAAAAACAATGCTAGAAAGTTGATTAACACAATGGCTAATAAATCCCAGGCTTACAGAATTAGGTAAATCTGAGTAAATAACAGGTTTTCAAAAATGTTCTTCTAGCGCCTTTAATCCATGTATTTCCAAAACCTTTAGCAGAATAATGACCTTTTAATGTTTAAACAAGCAATGTCTATTTGCATCTAGAATTCTGACAGACAGAGCACATAATGGGGAAAAAAAGGTAATAATTGATTTACTGCTCATTATCCACTCCAGAAGAAATCCCTGTGTTCCCATGATGACCTTGCAGCCCTGCCTAGCACATCCCAAAATATGCTGCCTCTGCACTGGGACAGGTAACTGGTAAATGCAATGACAGCTACCTGTGTGGGCTGAGGAGGAGGAACACAGAGGGGAGTTGAATGGAAATGCCAAACAGCAGCAGCAAGAACCGCTGCATTAATAACCACCACTGATTGTAACCAACCTTGCCTTGCCACAGAGACAGAACGCCCCAGCTCAGGGAGATTCCAGGGACCCTGTTTTGCAGGCTATAATACCAACGCTCACACTGCAGAAACGTAGCTCGTGAACATGCCAGGAAATGGATTTCTGTATGAGCTGCAAATGTTACTGAGAGCATTTAAGGGCTTCAGGCATATCTAATGCTTGCAAAAAGTCTTGCAAAAAAACCCAAACCAGTTTATTTAGGCAAGTGATTTGGTAAAATTACTTGAAATCTCCTTAGTTAATATGCAAAAACTAGATCATCCGCCGAAGTCACTGAACAGCTTATCAATTTTCCAATATACTACAGAGTACAGCCTAGATGTTCTGCCATACTTCACCTGGACTACAAGAAATGCTTTCTCAGTCTGCCAACCTGTATTTCTAGGAAGCTAAACCTCCTTTTAGGGGGTATGTGTATGTCTATCTATCTATCTATGCATAATTATATTTTCTAGGTCCCTCCCTTATTTTATCAGGAAGTTGGGAGGTAGAAAGTAGGGTTATAAGGGGAGGAGGAGGGATGAAAATATCAGACTTCCCCAAATATCTCCAAGTGATAAAGCCAAGCCTTTAATGGCTTCCTACATCCCATCTGCCTCATGAATTATTCTACCTCACCACCAAACCCCTCCCAAATCCTCCTGGCAGCTCTGTTATCAAGGATAGACAATTTAAGATGTGAAGTAGCCTAAGTGACAGCAATCCAGTAAGTCCTCACCCCAAGAGATGGGAGAGGGAATTACCTACCACTGAACACAGAAATCAACACAGCAGCTATTGGATCTGACCAGTCTGAAATCAGCTCCAACTTTTGCAGCTGTTTGTTCTCCTTCTGCATCATTCAAGAACAACAATTAAAACATGTTACTCACTTGAATCTTTGCTTACATGAACTAGATTAAATGTTGGACTGCAGGCTTTTTCTAAATGTAAATGGAAAAAAGTGTTCAATTTGCTAATCATACGGGAATATTGAAGGCATTGCTAAAATAGAATTAAGTTGCAGAAATCTAAGTGTCTTCTGAATATGAAATTTAACTTAAGCCCTAATATTTTAATCACATTTCCACAAAAGTTTCAATCTGAAGTAACTTTAGAAGATTTTCAATAACACACAAGGACAAAGAACCTTCAAATACTCTCTTCCTCTTTTTTAGAAAGGGAGAAGGACGTTCTCATTTTAAATTACACTATGGAGCAGAGGAGAATATAAAATGTTTGATTCTACTTATATTGCAAACATTCATCCTGTTATGCCATTAACTCAGTTTGATAGTCTTGGTAATTGATGTTCAGGAGCAGTACAGTGTATTGACAAAAACAACCCTGGAACTTTGAAGAATAACCAATCCATAGGACAGCAAGGACAGAACTTGCACATAATTAAACACAAAGCCATCACCTTACAGATGCAGGTGTTCCAGAAAAATTACAAACTTAAGATTTCAACCAAGGTCTACCCAGGAAATCTTTTTCTGGAGATCCTCTGTAGTCTTCACTCAGTTCCTGGAGTCCACTAGTCTTTCTATTACTGTATGGATTTTAAAAAAATCTCAGTCCAAATTGCTGGAAACCTCGAGCTTATTCTTATTTGTAATTTCAGCATCATTTGTAGCAGTAGATGTGGCCAAGCACTCCAGACTCCAAACGTCCTTTACTATCACTGCTCAACTTAGAGCATCTTTGACATACAAAGAAAAAACTCAGTGTTAACGAACATATTCTCCACACACAATTCTTGCTTGAGAGTGATACTAAATAACTACATGGTTAATAAAGATCAAGTTTTATAGGCAGTGGAAAAGGCTAGAAAAAGAACAGTCCCACATACTCATCACCTGCAAACCTGTACTTATATCTAAATATGTAAAGACAAAATTAGCAGTCTTATGCCATCTAGAAATCATGTGAGAATCACTACTTACAACTGCCTGTTCACTGCATTTCAAAGAACAGCCATGGATTCCTTCCAGCACTTTGCCCATCTTTACAAAGGGCTGGCCATCCAATCCAAACCAACACTACCCCAAAAGCCACGGCTGGTGCAGATCGGTGGGAGCATCTCACACAGAGGTTGGATCGGAGAAATTACTTGCAGCTGAAATCTTAACGGTGACTGTGAATGCTGGCACTTGCAAAAAACCACATAGCTCAAGTATTTCCAATCTATTTTAAACGTAAATTTGAGTGAAAGTAGAAAACAACTTGTAAACCAGATTAAAACCAACACAGTGTTATTAAAAATTGTTCTATGTTCCAAAGCAATACTGAGGTGATGTAGCATAAGCACGTTTTAAACTGAGTCCACAAACAGCAAATGGTTAAAAGAGTTCCACACATAGTAACTTCTTCCCAAACCAAGAGAGACTGGGGAGATGCTTTTAAAGCAAACATCCTTATAATTTACTTAACACAAGTAAACACAGGCAAAAGGCTCTCAAACCAAATGTTCAAATTCCTTTGAAAACACAGCAAAAGGTGTTAGAAAAGTGGTGTTTTGCTACCAGATTCAAGGGTTATTAGATTCACTGCACATACTTGTGCAATGCACTTCCCAACACGGACTCTGCAAGGAAAATGGAACCTGGGGAGACGACAGGTACCGTGATCTCTCACGTCAGAACTGGTCTGTAATACGCAAGATAAAGCTGTAGTTACAAAGAGCAAGACAGCTTTTGGTGGGTGTATGATCCAAATCCTTTAATAGTTTGAATGCTATGTAGTTCTCCCACAGTGTCATCTTACTTCTGCTCCTTTAAAAACAAACACTAGAATCAACTTTTTTGTGTTTTCATTTTTTCAGATTTTAGACTAATTACTATAACTTATTACACTTGTGGTAAATAAAAAGACATTGTTTTCTGGAAAACTGAGGGTTGGACTAGATGATCTCCAGAAGTCCCTTCCAACCTGAACTATTCTGTGAAATAGAAAAAAATCTAACTGTACAGACCAAGGCAGTGAGAACAGTCCAGCTTTCATAATTTTAAAACTCGTGCAACAAAAAACTAAAACCCTTCACGTACCACAAAGTTCTCATTCATGGCTTGAGAATCTGCTGCTCTCTCCTGAGAACACACGTTCAGAACTAGCTGTGGTCCATGTATTATCACAGACCTTTTTCAGTGCACTTTTCCCAGTTCTCTTGAAATCCTCAGCATAGTACAATAAAAGCCACAAAGTTTTTCTTTGCTGTTGATTGTAAGTCCAAATAAGGATAAGGCATCTCTTGTATAATACAATGCAGCCTAATGAAGCTTTATATGCTTTTTCTTTCACCAGACGTTTAGCTTGCTCACATCTCTTCCTCTTGTCTTTGCCCAGTTCTCATTTGCCTTTCTCATGAGCCTTTCATTTACGGTTCCAAAGAACAGTAAGAGGATAAGGAGGAAAAAGCCCTGTTAAGGTAGTGCTAAAAACAACACCACCCTTCTGGGGCAGGCAAGAAGCCTACGATCAGCACAACTGAGTTTGATATTCAAATCAAATAAAGGTTTGTTTGAAAGCTGATTATCTTAAATCTATCTTCTCAAGGAATAAAATCATTAGAGTTCTTTTGTCACTCTGTGCCTCTAGGTGTTCAACGCGATGGTCATGACAGAGACAATTATAATGAATTACTAAGATAATTACACATTATTAAAACAATCAGTGTCATCTGCTTTTAGAAAATGTGAATCATAACTTCAAAAAACAGATGTAAAGAGCTTTTATAGATGATTCAAAGTTCTCTGGACATGAAAGAAACCCTTATAACCCTCTCCTTCATACTAAATCAATTCTGACTCCAAGGCTGTCTACATCTTTCCAAAGAATCTATATTCACAGTTCCTCTGCAGAAGCATTTAAATGCAGTATGCCAGCAAATAGCACACAGAGACTTCCAGGCTGCACTGGAGCCAACAGTGCTGTCTTCTGCCTCAAATGGAAATTCCAGGACTAACCAGAATGCAAACAGGAAAAAGAAACCAGATTAAATACAATACTAAACCTCCCTCCCCCCTAACAATAAGCATCACTGAAATTCCTGTTGCAGTTTCCTGCTGAAGCTGCTTGTTCCAAGAGTTTCACAAAATAGACACTCCCAAACCTGGCTGTGCCCTTTGGAGCTCTCTGATGTTACGCATGTTAAAAGCTCACATGGCAACAAACCTCCAAGTGCTGACAAATGAAGGGGATAACAGGAATCAAGGCAAGCCACTTGTGTGCCTCTCTTGGGTCAACTCAACCTGGGCTGAGAGTTCCAGGAACACTGCCAAAGAAAAATTCAGTCCTGAGGAGATGAACTTGTTCCACAAAGAATGACTAAGCAGGTGGCACATGCACCACTCCTCCAAATCCATCGCTGGAAAGAAAGCAAAGCAATTCCTAATGTACAAGCCCCTTGGACAAAACAACGTGAAGCAACAGCAACTCTTCTTCCCAGGAGATACCAGCATTTGTCAGCAGCATGTGAAAGACCTTGGCAAAATATGGGAAACCAATATCCCCCCCTCAGAAACTGTTTGGGAACTACATATAAAGCTATGTGGCCAAAAATATCTCACTGTATGCAAGTCCTAACAAAGACTTGGAGAGAAAGAAATAACAGGAGTAGTGTTTATATTTTGGAAGGAATCAAGAACACACACACAGTTATTTAAGAGTACTGTGTAGCACCTGTCATCTTAGGCTGTAACTCCAGCCAGTCTCAGCCCATCACTCAGCACTCTCACATGTGCCAAAATGCTCTAAAACATTTTGCTCCTGCAAAATTAGACAATTTAATCCAACAATATCTGTATTATATTATTTATTCTGTAAAAGTTCAGGGAAAACAAAAAATATCTCTTGGATTTTCTATACCTCCATAGGTACAATTGTATCCAGCTACAATTTAGGGATGAGAAACAGTTCAGAAATGTGGGATTTCTGTGGATGTGAACAGCAGGACAGATGCCTTAAAGAGCAGGAAATGCAGTGTTTTAAACAGCAAAAGGAATGATATGAAATGATGTTATATATTCAAGAAGTATGTGACAGGGACAAACAGTAAGGGTGAGATGCATGGAAAAATAATCTCCCAAAGGGCTCAAAGATGAATTTGAAGGAAGAATTCAAAGCCATTGTATTCAGCAGTTTCCTACATGGACTTTACACAATGGCTTCAACTTAACGTCTGTCCTATATTTGGATGCACACCATGACTGCAAAAACCAGTGGTGAAGTTACTAGGGAAGTTAGATGGCTGCAGTCTGTAGAGCAATGGGATTTATTGTAACAAATTTACACTGTGTTTGTTTGGGGTTTTGTTATGGTTTTTGTTGTTTGTTTTTTTAAAGGAACTGCAAAGGAGTAACACAGATATCGCCTTGAAACACTCAACACAGGATCTTTTTCTGGAAAGAACTGTCAAAAAGATACAAATGTAAAAAACAAGACTGATATTAAGAGAAAAAAAGGTATAATTGAACAGCATTGCTGTCTACCAATTAACAAATAAGACAGACTCCTAAATTCACTTTCATGGACTCAAATCACAAGTTTCAATTAACTTGGTGTATCTTCATGCACTGTTGTTCCAGATGAACTCAAGTGCATCTGTTACTTAAGAGAGCCTCTTCCATATCTAAAGTCTCTCAGAATTCTTTGTTTCCATCAGCTTTATATCTTTTTCATCTAAACTGATCACAGTAAGAACTGTCTTCCTCATATGCAGAGCATTTCAAACACAGGACTATTGTCTTCCTGCATCTTAAGGTTCTTATGGAATCCTTTTATTGACTACAGGAGCACTTGTGTACTTTCACAATGCACTGCTCAAAGGAAATATGCTTTATAAAAGGGTTATTTACTGAAATGTACCATTAGATTTTTCCTTTGATACATTGCTACTACATCTGAGAATGCAACATTCTGAAGAAAAAAGAAATTCAGATGCCAAAATGAGGCCGGTAGGCAAAACTAAAAGGTACAAACTCAAAATGCAAGTGCAGGCAGCAAAGCAGTGCATTTAAGGTACCACCAGCTGCAGGATAATGAAGGTCTATGTTAAACAAGAATCTTTCAATGCAATGCATTTTGCACAGTGCAGTGCATGGTTTCTAAAAACCCAAAGGTTAGGCACTATGTTGTCTTGTTTAAACATAATACCTCGTTATTGCCAGTTAATTATTTCCTACAAGAGAAGTGGTAATTCCTACCATATGTCATAAAAGTAGTTAACACATGTGAACCAGTTCAGTCATTTGGTAGGGAGGAGAACAGAGAAGATTCTCTTAGGATTATTACTTGGATAACCGGATTTTAAACATGAGAAAAATTTGAGTTCAGGTCTCTGAAGGAGTTGGACAGACCTTTACCAATCCCAATCCATGCTTTGTCAACAAGCAAGTGTCATAGCAGGAGCAAAGGTAAACTTTATCAGTTAGAGAAGTGAAGGACTCAGCAGCAGCCAAGGAATCAAATGGTAGCAAAAAAGTAAAGAAATGAGTTGGCTAAATGCTACCTGGAGAAAGGAAGAGTTGTGTTGTGTTTACTTACAAGGACACCATGAGCAGGATGATGCAGTTTGATTTCAAAAAGCTATTTTTACTCTTTCTATTCAGGTTGCAACAAAGTTCTTCGCCTTAATAAGCAAAATCAAGGACTGATTAATCAAACTTTTACGTTCTTAGATCAAAGGATGATCTATCAAGCTCCACTATCCAACTGAACCTATCACAGTTAAATAGCAATTATGATATTAATTTCCTGTACAAATGAATTAATGGACTGTGTAAACTGCACAATATCCTGTGCTAATTGTTTCTGAATCACTACTTAAAAGACATATGTCATTAATCTTCAAACTAACAAGAAAACAGCAGGTCTGTGTGTCCATAACATCGCTAATGTTCATCTACTCCCTAACAAAAAAAAAAAAAAGGTAATGTTCAGATTGTCCTATCAAAATCCTTAAATTTCTTTAAAAATACAACATTTTCCCAGTATTTTAAATTACAATTATTAAAACCCTCCATATTTGTAAGTATTTATCAAGATTCTAGACAACATCTATGATTTCCTATAAAGACAGTACAAGCAGATCTTATAAAAAGCCTCTGTGAGCACAGAGATAACAACAACAGAGGATTAATCATTTTTGCTATGGCAACCACTGCACTGCAATTACCATAGTGACATGAGAAGAATAGGAAAAGTAATAATGAAGAGCTCTTACTTGTTTGGAGCAATGTGTCAGCCAAGTAAGTGCAAAATTCTCTAGTGCCCAACTCTGCTCACCTTAATCAATTGAAATGCCATTTGTAATAAATGTCAAAAAGCATTTCTGATTTACTTTTAGAAGAGTAATACAAATTTGTCAATTGTTCTCTGTCCTTTGGTCAGATTAATGTACAAATCATTGTTATCATGTAACAGGGGGAAGTGCTACTTGTTACAGAGGTTGCAGCTTAGACATGAAATCTAAGGTCTACTCCATTACCACAAATGTGTTGATATGTACACACATGCTTTTGCATAATTTACCATTAAAATATACACAGACATATATAGATGCATATAAACATGCATTTGTGTATCTTTTTCATGAAAAAATACATCATTATTTTTTTCAGTACTTAGGAACACTCAGTACTAAGATTACATTAACACCTGTGACAGCATCTCATGAGTCACCTAATTGCTGTTTTTTCCAACTCCACTTCTCCAAATAATTTCTACTTGATAGCTGTTGTTCAACCTTAGTTTAAGAAAGGAAATCTTACCCCACATCAGTTGCTTTTACAGGTTCTCAGTGAGGATCTTATTCAAAGCTCTCCCGTTTTTACAAATGACTTATGGCTTGAAAGGGTATTTCAAATGAAATTTTTGGAAGCAGGAAATAATGTCAGACAAAGCCACCTTTGAAACCATGCTTATTTTGCTAAGATGAAGGTCTCATCAGTAAATCAGATTCTTGCAGGAGTGCAGCAGGGTACAAATGGAAGGGTGGGTGTAAATGAGAAGGCAGCAGCCCAAGTGACACCCCCAACTTCACATCTGGACCTGACATCATTCCAGGGTCTAATATGCACAAGGTTACGTAAATGAGAAGTGTCAGAGACAGAAAGCACAGATACGGAATCCTTTGAGACCTTTAGCAAATGGCAAAGCTGGCACATCAGCTGTGAGGTACAGAAAATGTCAAGAAAGGGGAAGAAAAACAGAGGCTGGCAACACAGAAGTAAGAGCATAAGAGGCTTGTGACTGTCTGAGCTGTTTCTAGTCCCAGCTGCGCGCCGGTGCCAGGACGAGGATGGCTGCGCAGAGCAGAGCACGGGGCACGTTCTGCAGCACACACGGCTTGGCAAAACCTGCTCAGGTGGAAGGCAGCACCGCCTTCTCACACATCTCATTTTCCATTTCGTTGTGGCATTTTGATTTGCTGTGCAATGAAACCTCCTTCAGGCCCCATTACTGGTAGCCAAATAACTCTTTCAAATGGCAAACCATCGTACCTTAACTTGCTTTGACTCACAACAATCATTATTCCATCATTTTTGAAATGGAAAACTGAAAAGAGGAGACGTTCAAGTCTGACAAACCATTTCTAGCAATGCATTTCTTTGCCTTTAGCTCACTACAGGCAGAAGCTGTAGGATAAAACACTGCCTTTTGAAGTATCTATGTGTAAGCAGCCACAACACAGGGGTAAATGCAGTTACTCTGAGAGAGTGTTATACTTGTAATGTGAACTTTTGCCACTTTATTGTTAGACTGATGCAGAACCAAAAATACCATAAAGAAAATAAACATCAGCAGAACTCAACTACAAAACTCCTTTGCATTTAAAGGGTTTTTTTCCTCCTACCACTTTCTGTACTGGCACTCTAACATCCACCTATTGTGGTGTAAGAGGATTTTTTGATGGTGGGATATTGTTCAACTTCCTTCAGACTACATTTCCTAAAGAACATGGAGTTTAGGATTATATCCTTTCATTACTCATATACACTGTTTTAGTTACCATATTCACTTCAATATTCTCTAAAATTGATTCAGTAAGAAAGTAACTCTTTGTTGCCCTGAGCATTTCAAACTCATGTTAGAAAGATGGGAAGAAACAAAATATTGATGCTCTACTCCATCTCCTATGCTGATTTGAAATCATAGTTGTCAGAATAAACCTTAATCCTTTATCAAAGCACACAGATACATTTATAGCAATCTCTTCAATTACTTAGGAAAATTAATGGGCAGAAAGACCATTAAACCATTTCCCATCCTTCAAGTGGAGTGATCTGATGAAGTTGACAGGGTGTGTGTGGTTGTTCAGGGAGAGGCAAGACCTGAGTGTTCTTTCCTGGGGATGAAGTGGCTGAGACCTTTCACAACAATGACTTTAAAAAGGCAGCATCTCCACCCACAGCTGATACTGGTGGTCCTTTGCCTCTCTGCTGTCCCTCTACCTTTATTTGCAGGCATTTCTTTAGTCCCTGGGCGCACTTTCTCCCATGATATTCATCCTTGCTAGAGGGATTGCTCCCCTGTTGCCTCACACAAGTGCTCAGCCTATGACTTTGATGATAATTAGCAGAGCAGGGCATTAAACAAGGGGTGACGGAACTCTAAATCCTCAGCCCTCAAAAGTAATCTGTACCACCCACTGCCTTTCCTAACCTCGGCTGTAGCAAACACTGCACTCTGCAGCACTGCACACTCCATTTAGTCACACTTCCAAAATTTCAACTTTAGCATTCCAACAGTTCCACTTCTCTTCGCAGAGACATCCCAGGGTTTATTAAAATTCCATTAATTATGATACACTTCTAAAATTACGATGTATCATTTGGGCTCATTAGCTACCTAACACAGAGACAAATTATCCTCCAGTATGATTGCTCTCCACATTGCCATTGTTAAGGAAAAAAATTTTCTATTTAGTGCCTATTAAGACACATTATTCAGAGCATCAGCTTGGAAAGTGGCTACAAAAACCTGGGGACATTCATTTTTTTCAACTACAAAATCTGTAGTACCCTATTCTTTCCTTCATATATTTAATAAATAAGTGTTCAAATTTCCAGATAAATAGTAAAAGATTTTATAAAAACTTTGTCAAAGATTTCTGAAAATGTGTTAAACATTTCACAGAAGAACCTGGAGCGTGGCTCAGGTTCTACCTGCCATTATTCCCCGTAGATCTGATCCAGCAGAGGTGTCTTCTAGTTCCATGCCACGAAGAGCTTTGCTAGAACTCCTCAGAACCCTTCTAAGTGGCAGCAAAAGAGTCACATTCTGGGTCTAAGAACTTAAAACCCTGCCATTTTCTTTAAAACATATTTTAAAAGAAAATGATATAACAAGGCTATTGTTTGACAACATTTAAAGACAGGCTCAGTCTCACAATTAACAAATGTGTTGTATAAATACAGTAAATTAGTTTTTTATGAATTTCTTTACATCCAGTCACGGCAGCAGAATCAGGCCCACAGCACTTTCCCTTGGGATGGAAAATTGTTATTCTACTGCACAGACAAATAGTATTTTTTGGGCTACATAATCAACATTCTCTATTCTCTGTAACCGCACACACACATTGACAAGCCACAACTGACTGGCTAATAGAAAAATATGGGCTTTCACTTACCTTGCAAAAATAGATTTACATATAAATTAAATTTTTCGCCTGTCCAAAAGTCTTTCAAAATTTTCAATTACCATTAAGATTTTACCATGTTCCAGGAATCTTTATTCAAATAATTAAGTGATTTACATTTTGCCTTTATTAGACTGTACAAGTGAAGAATTTATGACCATTTGATCAGATAATATCTTCTGAACAAGGGGAAAAAAAAAATCTTGACAAAACCCCTATGTCTGTCAAAATAAGTCTGGTCTTGTACCACACCTCAAAGCAACAAAATGTAGATACATGTGATGCAGAATGCACTGGGACAGCCAAAGCTGAATTCATTAACATTCCCAGATATTTCAAGATTTACAGATAAAACGCCTTATAGAAAAAAGCAGAGAAACATAAAAAACCACTTAGAGTTAAACATCTTCATTTGTTCTTCAGTGTAAAGTATCTAACAAAATATGGAAAATAAAGGAACACTCAGGATTAGTGTGGAAGAATAAAACTCACCAAAATCTGCAAACACGGACTGTCCAACAACTTTCGCACCACTGGGCATTTCCTTACTTTTTCCAGCTTTAGTGAAGTTGCCATCCTATCAAAGAGGATAAAGATGATGGAAAAACTGAATTTCAGTCTAAGTGATGAAATTTGACTTTTGAACCAAAGAAAATACAGATCAATAAAGAAGCAATTTAATAACAGAGAGACACCTCAGGTACAGAAAAACAAACAAAAAAAAGGACTCTTTCAAAATTGGGACTGAGCTTTTACATTTCTAATCCCTCATGGAATCTCATGGAAGTCCCGCAACATATTCAGACACAATTTTCATATATTTTGCTGTGTTAAGAGGAAGAGACTGGGTTATTTCAGCAACATTATCTAAATCATATTAAGTGATTATGAATACTAATGTGCATTTATGCATATTGATGTGATTTTATAGATATAAGTAATATATAAAACCACAGCTGCACACCTGCTAAAAATAGCTTCTGATTTGCCTTCTAATTAGGAAATAAACTGATTTGACATAGGATCTGGTTTAGACCTTGTTTTAATGACCTACTATTAAACTCTAGGCCCACAGAAAACAATAGTCCGATATTTCACCAGAAAGACGAAAAGCACTGGATCGTTGTTTATCACAGAACTGCATCACAACTGGAACAAGCCCCTTTTAAAATGCTGAGTTTCTGTAGCCATGTCAGATGACCCCCTGGCCCAGTCACTGCAATCAGCTCATACACAGTGCTGCCCACACAAATACCAGAGAGGCAAGGAGACAAAGGGTTTGGAATGGTGCACAGTTATCCATATCCAACATGACTCATGTCATAGTCAGCTTGTAGACTTCAATGCAACTCTGGACACACTTAGGCCTTGTTTGTAATGGATGTCTGACTACATATCTTTACCTTGACATATAATTTATAATGAGTAAAAAAATAAAATTGATGCATTTCCATGCAGTAAAAAAGACTAGGCCCTGTGCTCGGCCCCAAAAGCATATCCCATATGGGTAAATATTTTAAAAGCACAAGTGTATCAATGAAGATAATTACTTTGTTCTACAGAGAGCAATTTATGTTCTACGGAGAGCAATTTAACAACTTTTAATGGCTCAGTTAAGGTATTTTAAGATTCACATATATGTACATGTATTTTACATGTATGACCTATTTTACTGGGTTGATTGATTGCAAAGAACAGAAGTCTTTCTAAAGACAAGCAAATCTATCCACACAGAAGGTATAATGTTAGGTAATATTTAGAATACAGGAGCCCAAAATTTGTAAGAACATTAAAAAAAACCCCCAAAACCAGGAGACAGGACAAATGCCTTGTGTAGTCACTAACACTCAATCCCTGTCCATTACAGTCTATATAAAGCTAGAAATACAGGATTCATGACTCCCTGCTTTCATTACTCTTGCCTGGTTGAAGATGGCCATGTTGTCAAAGACAAGACTACATTTTTTGTTCTACAGTGACTCACTATGACATGATGGATACATTTTCAGGTAAACTCTCAGAAACTCATTCCTTAGCTGGTAAGAAACACACTAAGCCTTTTCTATTGTAACAAAAAGGTGAACTTTTAACTATAATCCTTTTGGGTAACACAGTACAAAGGATACTCCTGCAATGCAAAAGCAAAATCAAATACATAAACAAACAAACAAATAAACATTAATCCATTGAGCTATTACTTCTCAATCTTGAATTTCATTTATGGTACTTAGTTAACACAGGACTCTGGACTCTCTCAACTGTAACCTGAACGCAAATTTTACCAGTTAGAAGTGACATTTTGAACCTCTGTCCAAGACCAAGCTTACTTTAAATAAAAATAAAAATGGTTGAGACAGCAAGAATAAACCCAAAATGACCATCCTTTTATTTATAAATCACCCTGCTGAGTGTGAGTAACCTCCTCACACAGGTGCTGACAGCCCAGGAGCCTTGCTAAGGTGTTTGGAGGCATCTGATTTACTGAGTAGTCACGTTCAAAAATCTGCAGAGGGACTTGTGCTGAGCCAAAGGTGGCCAGGAATATTGTGCAGTCTAAATGCAACGGTGCAGTCAGTGCCTCAACATCCATTCTCAGATGACTTTTTGGTTTTTATAACTTGTCTGTGTTTCAACAGAAAGGTCATTTCTGTTTTCTCTCTTACCTTATTTACCCACGTCTCAAACTGAATGTTTTTGGAATTTGGGGATGTTGTAAGGAACAAATCTGCAAGGAAAAATGTAAGAGAAATAACAATATTTAGTAGTAGACTACACAAACAAATACATCTGATCACTTAGTAAAGATATATAAATTATTTTTTTAAAAGTATTTCTAAATACATTATTTCAGTGATGTTTAGATGTATAGATATTAAGGAACATTAAAAACACACCTCTCTAAAACTATTTTCTTCCCTCATACTCTTCTGTACACAACTTTTGCATTTGTATAGTTTAATACACAAATCAAGTTACTCTCACGTGAATTAATAAGTGCTGGATGTTATATATGCACCCTGAAGAACATTTCTTAATCATAAAGATAGAGACATACCTCAAAGCTAGGAAAAAGAATACACAGTTATACTTTTAGGAAGTCAAAATTAAAGATAAAAACCTACCAACTATCCAGATTTAAGAAAAGTACTCTTTTAGATTTAAACACTTGTATTTTTCATTGTCCCCTTCCCCTCTGTATTTTCAACTGCCACTATTTGAGATAGAACACAAGGGTTTCTTTGCAGGCAAAAACCCCAAATTTAACCTGAGGCACATAACATTATACAGGACAAATGGAACCAACACCCCAGAGCATCTCCAAGGCTGCTGTAATATCACACTGCAGTGGCAAAATGCAAAGGCAGGCAAAGATAGCAGATAATCTTCTAAAAATAGCGCAGAGGAGCTGTGCCACGCTGCTCCTACATTAGAGCAACAAGCTGCCATTTCCCACAGGACAACTTAATATAGGTACAGCAACACCACCTCTAGCTCTAGAGCCTGCTGAAACAATTCCACTGGTACCTCATTGCCAACTGCCCTCTGTTTTATCCTGAAGCCTTCTTGGAAGCTACGTGTCCAAAATGCGCATTCTTCTTCCTAGGATTAAACTCCCTTTCACTGCAACCGAATCAAATGCTTAATATTTACAAGTAATTTTCCTCTTTGGTCAAGAATGTCACAGATTTCAAAGCAAGCAAAACCAAAGTATTTCTTTGCAGCAGTGGCGTAAAAAGGCAATGGAATTTATACCCTCCAAATAACTGTTCACAAATTGGTATAGCTCGGAATTACAAATATTTTCTCTCAAGTTTGTGAAAGAAATGTGTAAGAAAAACCAAGCCCTGTCTGGAACAGTGTTCTAGACCTGGTAATTCCAAGGTTACTTTCAACCTAATGTACTTCATGATTCTCTCTGGCTTTATTATGTTTCTGACTCAAAGAACTAAAAGCATATGAGAGAGGAAACAATTAAGAATCTGTGCAATTTATAAATATCTTTTTCTAACAGCCATAGCAGAGACTCCTTGCAAGCATCTCCTTTCCAGAGGAACCATGTCCATGGCAGTCATCTCTCACTTCACTGTTACTGCATTCCATGTCGATTATTACTAATTTCTTTGGTATAAAAACAGCTGCAGGAGAAGAGATGGAACCAACCAATGCATTAATATCTGTATGTTCAGATATGTTGGATTGCATTAACAATGAAGACACACACAGTTCTTTTCTACACTTTTTGTATTATAAAACACCAATCATGTTGAAAACTGCAGCATTTCTGTTTTGCTTCTGGCTGTATCAAGAAAAGTCACTCCCTTTTCGTTACAAGGAATGCCTATCATATTACACATGACCAGGAAAAGTCACTCCTCTAAGATATGCAGCCACACTGCCTTGGCAAGGCAGTTCAGGATGCAATTTCAGCTGCAGAAAACAAAGTCTATTCCATAGAGATCTCTAAGTTTAAAAAGCAAGGACTAAGTACTGAGGGCTGTTCAAATGCTGATGAACTCAACAACGGCCCAATGTGAGATACTGAGGTTATGAAACCAAAAAATCTGCAGCTCAACAACCAATTATTTACAGAATACAAAGGTGATGCTTTTACTAGACAACAGGTACAGCAAGGGATACAAAAAACAGTAGGCAAGGGTGTACCTCTAACAGCCCCATGGCAACTGTAGAATCCGGAGATATACATGGAAATAGGAAACAGGAAGAAGAAAATATCAGAACCAAAAAAATCAGCCTGACTACTTTCCTGCTGCTGCTGCCAGAGAAAGAATATTGGGCTATCTGATGGACCACTAGACTAAGCCTGCAGGGCATTTCTTACATTTTTAACTTGTGACATGAGGTAGCACAGGGAAGTAAAGGACTTGATAGTTGCCTTAGCAAATGGCCGGAAGTAAAAAACCAATACTGTCTGAGAGGAGAGGCTGCTCTTAAACAAATGCAAAGTGTTGCAATTATCACAGAATGGTTTGGGTTAGAAGCTATCTTAAAGATCGCCCAGTTCCAGCCGCCTGCCATAGGCAGGGACACCTTCCACTAGAACAGGTTGCTCTTGGAGCCCCATCCAGGCTGGCCTTGAAAACTTCCAGGGATGGGGCAGCCACAACTGTAGACAATCTTATTAAATACAACCTAGATAATATCACAAACTCATCCTACATCCAAACATTGTTTTTTCTTCTTAGGACTCACTGAAAATTGCAAGAAAACCAAACTACACAGAACTTGCTCCAAGTCCATTTCTGATTATCCTTGCTATTTTCTGTCACTTTTGAATGTTATAAAAAATGGTACTAATTATAGATGGAGCATTCATTTCACTAATAACTGATCTGACCTTTGTTTAATGTCAGAGGGCTTTATTTCAAAATAAAAACTCTCAGCATCTATGACTGTCTTCAGAAGCCACCGGGGTATGAGCAACATTAAGTTACTCCTTGATTTCACAATCACTTCAGAAGTTTAAGTTAATAAAGGAGAGGGAAAAAAAGTGCCTCTATTTTTAAACACTATCTACATGTACAAGGCATTACCCAATTAGAATTTATTTATGCTCCCTCCAAACATGCCTAAAAATGCTCTCATTAAGGTGGAAGAACAGATGTGCCTGTGCATATTTTCTAACCAGAAGCTACTCTGGGGTATGAACATGCCTGGCTATGGTGATGTAGCTTTTACAACATAGATTCAAGCACAAGGACCAATGCTAACGAACTTGCAATCCAATTGTCATGAATTTTTGGTGCTAGTTGCACAAAACAGGAAGTCAAGGAAACATTCCTTCCAGTAGCTTCCTCTTCTGAAAAACTTAAGCAAAACAAAAAGACTTCAGTGTTGGTCAATTTTTAAGAAATGTGCTTCCAATAAAGACATCATGAATTTATTCTGTTCAAACAGGCCTTTCAAAATTTAGTAAGTGTTTACTGGAACTATTTAGCAAAACACAATGAACAATTATAAACAACATAACTAAGCAGTAAGGTCCCTTTCGTTATTAAAAATTACTATAGGATATTAATTTAAAAGAATCACTTAACTGGAAAACTTTTAAATTAGATCTATGCTTTATAGTTATGCTTCTTTTAGCACTTCAAACATGACTTTCAGACAATTCTGTTTATTTTCAGAATAAAGGCAATAATAATACTGTTTCAAGCAATAGAATATAACTGCTCAGTGTTCAGTGTGCTTTCACAACCCATTTTCACATTCATGCCTTCTCAACAAAATGCTGTTTGTGGCACAACCAATTTACTTCTCACCTGTAGTAAGCTACTGATTCCCATTAAAATGTCATATTATTATCCCCCACTGTATATAATTATATCAGTATATAATTAAAAATTGCAAAAGGAATAGCTTTTGAGACACTTCATAAAGGCAATTTTAAAACTAAAACTGCTAAGCACACAGCAGAGATTATGGGCTCTTTTAGAAAGATTAGAAAAAAGAAGTTACAACAGCTATTTCTTTTCTCTAAAGATCTTTACTCATTCTTTGATTCTCTTTGTGAGGTAAGCTATGAGTAAGACAAGCCATTGGCAGGAGCAGAGCAATCCCAGCAGGAGCAGATGCAGCTAATTCCAACTTTCAAGTTCTCTGAAATATATCCTGTCCATCTTACATGATGCATTTTTTGCCTCCTTTACTTGCTGTAAATTCACAGGTAAGCTCAGTTATCAGAGCTTTAAACAGCTAAGAAATTTAAAAAATGTACCTCTTCAAGGAACAACACAGTGACATGGCATGACTCAATATCTGACCTGGGAAAAAAACGTAAGGGAGGGAGCAAAACCAGACACTGAATACATACCCCTACCCAAGTTTTAAAATGCCACTCAAGCTAAGTTTTAAAAAGCCAGATAATTTGTTAGCCTGGTTATTTTCATAGAGAATAAAAGCACATCTATTATATAAAATAAGCTTTGTTGATAATATTAACTGCAGAGAGGCTACCAACTTCTGAATATATCACCAGAGAGTCTGGCATCATGTTACAGTATCTTCACAATCCAGGTTTAAATGCTTACAAGAGAAATATCACCTGTGATCTGAATGATTGTTTTTCAACAAGAAAACTATCTACATTTACACATTTAAACTAAGAATTGGGAATAAAAAAGAAAACACATTGTGAACGTCCTGGTCCATTAGGTTTCTAGATTCCCAAAGCAAAGCAACATAAGAAAATTAACCACCAGAAATCAGTAAAGAGACTGCAATTAGCTTACAGCAAGCTGTTTCTGACTAATGATTTTTCCACTTTAGTTTTCCCAAACCCAAATTTATGGTTTTTCCTTCTTATTATATAAACAGTTCCAGAAATATCTACAATTATACACACTATGTGCTAGTGTTCAACACAAGACTGGTTGTAAAAGCACCACTTCCAAACTTTGGAATCACATAACCAAGTTAGACACAGAATATTTAATACATCAGCTGTTTTTCACAGCATTCAAGGATGCATTGACAGATGTACAGTATGAGGTTACAGCATAATTCAGAGCCCAAGGCAGCTTGTCTCATACATTTGAGCATTTCAAAAGTATTTGCTGGGCCATGGCCTGATTTCTTGGCAGAGGGCTTGTATTTTTGAGCACAGACATATTTATTATTTAATAATCCTTTTTTTTTCCTCTAAATAATTAGGAACTACCATTTTGGCTTAGAAAGACAGCATTACCCCTAAATCAACATCTGACATTTTAGGAGGTTTAAAATAAGAGTAATTAGTTAATTAATAATGAACTCATTAGAAAAAAAATGACACAGCAAAATAATCGCTATCCTAAAAATTTCAACTGCAGATAAATCACTTCATACACCTATGAGAGCTTGTGTTAAGACAGTCTAATCACACTAAATTTAAATTTCAGCTTGGTCCAAAGTACTGAACTGAAAATTCCAACTGTGATGCAAATGAACAATGGCACAAACAGCATCTGTGTAAGTCCAGCTTCAAACAGATCATCTGCACTGGTGCCCACCTCGACAGCGTTTCTGGGTGGTCTTTGCCAAGTCCTTTCACGTATCTTGGCCCCAGTTTCCCCTATGACACCTTCTCCCCACGGTTCAGCGTAAAACCTTCAGTGTAATGACCATCTTGCCAGCAGGGTTTCCTCCACTGACCAGTGTTCTCTGCATCTCTTAATTGACACATCCAAGACACATTGCTGAGAAACACCGAGTTCCTTCTTACGTTGGATTGAGTGGACTAATGCAAAGAGAAGTTACTTTTCACCTCCTTCACTACAAGTCGAAAGAGTTAAATATACTGTACAATCCTTCTCAAGTCACATGACGTAAATTTTTCACTTAGGGGATGTGACATTTTTAAGACAGGCCTCTTACACCTGAGCATCCTGCTTTGGAAATGCTCACCTGGATTATGTGCTCTATAGAATACACCTGATGTAATCTGTTCAAATAAGCCTATTATTACTAGCTTCAAGATTACCTTCCTAAGCCAGCTGTTAAAAATGACTAATGACAAGTCTGTGTATTACTAGACACCCAGTAATGTTATTCTAACATTTTCTCCTCATCTTTGAGTCTATCTCAGTTCATGTATCAGCAGTGACAGTGATGGTAGCCTGGTTGACCAGAGTATTTCCAGACACCCCTTCCCAACTCAGGCACTCTGCAAACCAGATACTCCTCCCTGGAGCAACATGTGCTTAATACACATGCAAAGACACTTGAAAGTTTTTTATTTAGTTAATCTTTACCCATAAAGCACATGCAGACCCCTTGGTAAAAGTTTTATACTGCAAATTTTTGCATGGTTTATACAATGCTCCTGGTCTAACTCAGAATTACTTACTGAAAGAATAATTATAAGGAGCTGAGACTTCTCCATGAGGATGCTTTCTTTAAAAACAGCAGCGGCATTACTCTGAAACAGCCCAGTTTACCAAGAAAGATTAGTATTATCTTTGTTGTGGTTAGAGGATTTTTGGATTATAAAATCCTTACACTGTTAGCCTTTCATGAAGCACTGTTAGGGATTAAACACATCTTTATGAGCAAGTTCTCATATAATGAAATCATAACAATTCAACTTCATTTTACCCAGAGCAGGAGAAGTGTGGCAATTAAAAGCTCTGTTTTGGAGGGTTTAATATCAGCAGGTTGAAAATGGGTTAGGCAATAAACTAGCAAAAAGCTTCTCAGCCCAGAGAGGATTTTTTCTCTTTTTTTTCCCTTTTTTTTTAATGTCAAGCACACTTTAAATCTCCTAAGCTGTTTATAATGACAGAGTTGCCAAAAATAGCCCAGCTAAAAATCATGAAATTGGCTGCATCTGTTACAGAATACAAAGAGCCCCAAAACATTGCAGAATATTAGAGAAAAGTCTTAAAAAATCCCCCAAACAAAGTAAAAATGGCATATTCTGGTGGTTTGGTTTTTTTATTTGTAAACAAAAATCACTGCATTCCTTTTAGGTACAACTGTATCTCCATGTCCATGAATAGTAGCACTGCTTGTGAATAAACACGCTGAATTTTTCAGTGCAAAAGTACCACAAGAGCATCAAATACCACAATTAAGCCTTTTGGGCAACATGATTTCAGCATGCAGACTATTCCCTTGCATCTTGTCAATGCCTCCCTTTTAATTAATACCATTCTAACGTGTCCCGGGCCCTATTCTTAATGAGGCTTTATTCCGCCTCAAGAATGGCTGTGTGGGTGAATACTGAGTCACAAGGATCCTCTCCTCCTCACCAGCTCTACCTGAGCCAACCAGTCAGGAACAAGCTCCCTGGAGAAATAGCACCATATGGACGACACTCTCCTTGCCACGCTGCCCCAGCTGTGCTGACAGGGAACAGAGCTAAACAAGCAGGAGAAGCATTTACGTGTCTTCTGCAAGGTCTATCCAGACTGCACAGAGCTCTGTTGTTTTTTTTCTTACCTTCTATCACCTGATACTTCTATGAGTCACTTGCCCAGCTCTGCACAGACTAACAAATTACAGGAGACCTGGTGAGAACACTATACAGGTATTTTTTTGGAAGAGGCACAATGAGACTCAAGGTGCAATTTTATGCTTGGTTAAAGGCAGGCTATGACTGCTGCTACGAAAAGAGGAGTGAACCTTTTCCCAGTGCTTACATTGGCTCTGACAATCCTGAAGCTGCACGGCGAGCTGGATCACCTTAATAACTCAAGTGAAAATAAACTGTGTTCCTCACCAGCCCCAGTTCCCAGCAGTTACTGGAGCTGATGTGAGGGAAGTGCCATAAATGCAGAGGCAGGACCAGATGATTGGTGACTTTCCATTTTGGCAGCAAGCAGTCTTGGAAAAACACATCAGCCATGAAATATCAGCTATACCGATATTATTTTTCAGCAACATATGTCTTATTCCCAGTTGGTCCCATTTTCATGGGGATAGTGGAAAAAAAATTATCATTCCCATCTTAGAAGCAAAACATTACTTTAAAGAAAATAATTCTATGGTAACATTTTCTCCAGTTTTCTTCTCAGAATGAATTATTTTTCTTAATATTTTCCTCAGGTTACTGTAACATAACACTTCCCACAGAGCTACACATTACACTGTAATGCAGTATTTCAGCCCAAGGTGTTTTATCCTTGCTGCTACAAGCATGTAAAAAAGTCAGGATCTTTATGGGAAGAGCCTCATAGAGGCTTCTACTCACATCTTGAGATATGAAAATAGATGTGAATCCATAAAAGCTCCCAGCACTCCCCATACAAAGATCCTGACTTTCATTTCTATTTAATAGAGGAACTTCCACATATCACTAGCACTAACTGGAATTCTGTGAACATTCTTTAGTCTGTCAGCTGTCAGAAACCTGGAAAAATGGATCCATCTGGGATTGATCTGTGTAAGCAACTTAGACTTCCTACCTTTACCTACCTGTGAGTTTTGATTTCAATGTACTCAGCTTAAAATGCTACCTGGAATGCTTGTGCCACTAAAACAAAATTCCAAAAGACTTCTAGAGCTAAGTGTGTTAGAATTGCTTATTACATGACACTGATTATGGTAAACAAGCATATATCTACTTTTCCAGTTGGAATTTCCACTTGACAGCTTCATGTAGCAACGTGCCAGAACTGAATATTAAGGTTTGACTGCATGCTAAAGCAATTAACTTAATCCCCAACATTTATAAGCATCTTAATTAAATTTATGGACTCTTTCCTCTCTCATTCCCAGGCAACTAAAAAAGAAAAAGATAAACTCTCTTTCCAAACATTACCATATATGAATTGATGTCCATTGCACATCTAGCAAAAACAACTCAGAATTCATTTAGTGTATTTAGCAGGATATTTAAATGTGCTTGGAGGTATGAAAGAGTATGTAAGAAATAGATTCATCATGGTAGCTGAACTGCAATCACAAAAAAAAACAACCCAAGCCCTCAAACAAAATGAAGGAAGAATACAGTTTATGTACCATAAGAAACACTGTCTGCAGTGCTCATCCCTGAACACTGAGCTATGAACAGGTTACAGGATTGCTCATATAGTGATACAAGAATAAAGTCTCATGTGCTAGTTACTCAATCAGCAAGAGAACCAACTACAACAAAACAGAACCAAGTTGTATTGAAATCTTCAAGAAAAAATTGTAAGTCTGGTCTTGAAAAACATTCTCCTGCATCAAACTAGCAAACTATTTTCAGACTCAAGATGAAGAAAATGCAGCCCTGATTCGGTTGCCAGCTGAATACCAGAGCACAGCACTGCAAAGAGCAGGAAACGAGGCTTTAATGATGAACACAACATTATTCAGAACAAGCATTAGCTCTGATCATCATCAAGAAGTAGAAAACTTTATTGGGCTATCAATTTTGAAAGCAGTTTTTTAAACCCAGAATTTCTAAATTTTAGATACTAAAATAATTTAAAAAAAGATTAGAAGTAGCAAATTCACATCATTATGAAAGGAAATTGCAACACATTACATTGTGTACTTACTGATAAATATTTTTAGGAAGGTATTTAACACTTTTATGACTTACCAGCAGTGAAGTCCTTATTTAAATCTATAAAAGCATGAGAGTGTGGTATATACATTTTACTCTGAGTTTCCAGAGCAGCATGCCATGACAAGTTCCTACAGACAGGAACAGAAAGGAATACATTTCAGCAATGTGCAGGGACTGTTAATCATGATAATATAGCTTTAAAAAATGGTGAAACTTTAAATAAAATTGGACAGAAAGCATGTTCCCCTAATACCAAGATAAAATTACTACTTAGCTTACAATATACCAAGTAACTAAGAGTAATTGCTTGAAAGGTTCTGTGAAGGATGATTCATAGCACAGGGGCTCCAGTTTGATTTTATTAACTTTCTAAAGCAACTTCCTTTTTTTTTTTTTTTTCTCAGAAAAGTATCACCACCCACAAAGTGCTAATTAGTGCCTAGGCTTGAACTGTAAATCCTGAGACACTGATTCCTGTCCTTCCTAGGACAGTTTCCTCAAGTTTCCTCTCTGGAGGTACTTCTGGAATCTAGCTTATGATTAATAAACACGAGCAAAAGTGCTCACGTGCTGTTATGGCAGCTCATACCTGCTGCATGTAAATGCACGTTATTTCAGATTACTTCAAAATCAACACATGAATTAAACTCTCACATTATGATGGACTACAGGCTAATGATGTTATTTACCAAGCAGGTGATACTTCTATTTATTTATTTATAAACATACATGCCCTGACGGTTTCTGCTCTAAAAATGAATTAACTTCCATCAAACCTCTCTATTCGCAACGATTTGAAATGCAACAAATCCTTCAGAAGTCATCATGGCTGAATCATTGGCATGTTGCTTTCAGAACCATTAGCTAACACTCTGAAAAATCTCAATATGCCCCATACACCAGCAGGACAGTGATATTACTATGTCTAGAATGATTTTTTTATTCCAGGGACATTACATACATATTACTGAAGTTCTTATCTTCTGTGACTCATTTTATGTTGAGCAAAAAAATAAGGCTCTGTTTACTTCCCAGAGATCATAACCGGAACCTTAGAAATGCTAAAATGCATCACGTAATCTTTAAGAAATAACTAAACATTTTCTCTAGGTTTTTCTATGTATTCATTAGTAGCCAAGGAAGTTAGTTAGCTCTAGAATAAATTTTAAGACATTTTAGATTAAAAATGGAAAAATGCTTTTCTAAGCAGATGACATAAAGCTGTTATCCATGTACAAGCCATGGCTTATGCTATTACCTATAGCACTCAGTCTTATTTTGAGCTACAATGAGTAAGTTTATTTGTATGCTAATGCTACTGAAAGGATTTCTTCAACAAAATGGAACAAATCCTTTCCACTTCTTCATATCTTCAAGAGTTCATACAATTTTTCAATATATAATCATTTCAAAGGGTTCAGAAACATCCTTGTGATTCTGAAATCTGTTTCATAAGCCATTAATTTAAATAAAAGTAGGGTGATAAAATTCAAAACCATATTGCCAGGAAGGGTATAATTTCCATTTACACATTTAAAGGTTATTTATCCTACATCACTTCTGAATCATCTCCAATGGAAGGAAAATAGCCAGTTAGGAACAACAGGTATAGATTTGTTAAACTCACTGATGGGGTCTGTGAGGAAAGCTTTATTTAAACATTTCTAAGGGACATGGGGAAGCAGGATAGAAAGCTGGTATGTTGCTGTCATAGACAGAGAAATGGTTTCACTGATTTCTCCACTTCTGAAACAACAGCTGAAGAAAACCACATAGGAATGCAAAAACTTAACACAGTCTTTTTTTCAAAATAAACTTAAGGACTGATCGCATGCAAAGCTAAAGAAGCGGTGACACCAGCACCTGGATTTCTTCTCAAACACACAGAGTTGCATGTTTGTTTGTTAATGTTACTGAATACCATTAAGGATAACCCTAATAGTTCAACTTAGAAGCTGCAAAATACAAGTTACGAGATGCAAATTTCTTCAAACAACTGATTTAAAGGTCCAATCCTCTAAAAAAACGTAGAGTTGTGTTCCTATTTTTTTCATTCATTCATTATCAGTCAAGAGAGAATAGTAAAAAAAAAATAAATGGAAAAGGACTGGCGTCTTTGACATTTATAATACAACTTTCACCTAAAAATAGTTTGTTATATTTTGAGTACATTCTTTCACAATTGAGAGAAAAATCTCTAACAGAGAAAGAGTTTTAATTCAAATATCCTTCTTTTGAGAGTCTTCTTCCTCTTTCAAAGAATGCCCAAAACAGTATCAATGAAATCCTTCCTTACGGAAGTCAAAGATGGAATTATGGCAAACTCAGTCAGGCAAAAGTCACAGGAAAAGATGGACAGATCCATATTTACTTTTTAATTTTTTTGCTTAGAGACTGGTACTTCTGAGCCAGGAGAGAACCAACCTTTTGTTATGCTCTGATTTTAGCCTTCATAACAAAAATAATCCTTTGCATAGTCCTTACTAACCATTCAAACATGACATTATCATTTTTATCCCAGTATTTACTAACTAGTCCCATTCTGGGGTCAGCAGAAATTTTAATCGAGAAACTTAGTCCCCTTTTACTGTAATCTCATCTCACAACACTTCAGTCTACTTCTGTTTGCCCATGAGTGGCCCAAGGCACTGGTTAACACAGGGATGTGACACAGAGAACATCACTTGTACACACGCTTGCAGTGCTACTTAAAGTCACCTTGGCTTTTTGTCACTGTATAAATCTTTTTCCCAATATTTTCCTTCATATGTAGCTTAATATCTTTCCACCTTGTACTTCTTGTGTTTTATGTTGTCTAGCCTTCCCATTACAATTTATCTCCCAGATAAATGAGAGCTAAATTTTTTTACGTTTATGCCAGACACTTGTATATTTTCCTTTTGCCTTCCCTTACATTAAAAGATCTGTTCCAGTAGTTCTTGCATCATCAACCTGTCCCTTCATCTATTAAACTAAATGCAGATTTTGTACAACACAAATTCCATAATACAGACTATAACACTAAATATACCGACGTGTACTAAACAAATTAGACTGTAACTGTTACAAGAAACAATTCTCCTATTTCTGACGTCAAACAATAGGGGGTTTGTTCTCTCAGCTTTCATGGAATGTCTACTTCTCCTATATAATAATTACTTCTCCTATAAAATAACACCTTAAAGATCAGATGCAGAGTGCCACTGAATGTTGGAAGATACACATTAAACATGGGTCTTACACTTCTTTAACAAGAGCAGAAGTGGATGCACAATGACCAAATTACCAAAATCCATGCTAATGAACAACCCCGGAGCTCACCCGCCAATCAGTATCTGTGGTTTGTTTGAATCACTTGTGACACCAAAGACATCAGGAATCAAGTCTCCATTAAAGCTGAAAATGGAAAACAATTTCAGAATCAGCTCAGTCATTACAGGAGTTCAAATTAACTGTTCCTAAGTTAACCTGTATTTGGTCAGTGTTTTCCCACCAAGCAACAAAGAACTCTGAGCTGTACAGACCTGACTGAATCTTGGCTCCTGTCTGAGCTGCTGGGAGCAGTAAATATCTTTCAATGGCTTTGGCTTTCCAGCTCTATCTCCCACCCCCGCTTTTGTTCAGCATTTCACGCAGAGGCAAGTACTTTATGCAGGGGATATTTGCTCCATCTGATAAGCCAGTAAGGTTTTTGCTTTACAAAATTCACTGAAAAATGAATGGCTCTTTTTTCTGCATAAAGGCGAGTACTGAAATTAAAAAAAATTAAAAGCTTATGTAGTTACTATTGCCAGGATAATACATAGGATTTGTAAAGACGAGTGTTATGGTTCTTCATCTGTAGTTGGATCAGTTGACATTACACAAACCACCCTGTTCTTAAAAGATAAAGGGCATCTGTTTCAAATTTTAGCCTTAAAATACATTTAAGTGGCTCTTAGTCACCACTATAAATGTGTTTTTAAAAAAAAAGTAGGTCATACTTACTCCATTACTAGAGGCTCATCGTGAAAAGTCTTATTTAACACAGTTCTGTGGTTAAGATCTGAAAACAGAAAATATTAACTTGACTCAATTACCAGTATATAATGACATTTGCATTTTCAACTAAAACATAATTATTCTATTAATTTACAACCATGAATTTTAAGAGTAAAAAAATCAGGAACCGCTGAATACAGACAACCAAATAGCTTCTTGAAAATCTGCAGGAAAGTTAAAATACTGAAGCTTCTTCTCTCTTCACTACATGCTTCAACAAATCATTCTAAATAGATCTTAGTGAAATCTATTTCTCTGTATGACTGCAAGCATGCAGATACACGAAATCTGAAATAGTTGGGATGAAGACAGGCTAAAAACTGACACTGTATGTTCAACTTCTGTTTAATGTTTTGTCACTGTAAAAAATTTAATTATATACACTGAGAATTTGAAATAAGCATTAGAGGTAGACTGCCTAAGTGTGAAGTGAGGATTTTAAATCCTAATCAGGTTATTACCTTACACTTCACTTTTACTTGTAATTCAAACTCCTTGCCAGACCATCTTTGTTTCTCTCCTCTCTCCACAATGTCTCCCTTTACAATTTCCACGTTTTACACAACAGTACTCTCTTACTGACTTGTCTGTCACCCTTCTATTACCCCAGGAGGCACCACATACCTTCTCAGTAGCCTCACTGCATACCAACCATTGCCCCAATTTTTAACCTCTGACTCCTTTTCCAGGCCTCAAATGCTCATTTATTCCTCTCCAGATGTATGTTTCTTCCAGGAGCAGGACAACACATATTAATCCAAGTCGTTCATATTCTTTCAAATACCAGAGTCATCTGCCATTCTCTTAGCATTTGATCCATTGCACTATTACAGGTTCCTTGTTTCACCCCTGATTAAAGTCAGAAGCAATAGTATCTAAAGCCATCACTTGCCTCATCTGTAACTATTTCATAACACAGTTGTTTGCAGGCGTGTTTATTCTTCAGTAGTTTTTGTGGACTTCTTTTGGTCATCTGTCCTTGCTGAAACCCTAAACTCTCCCCAAAACCCTTTCCCTAGCAAAGTCAACAGAAGACAAAAGTGCCCTCACAAGTTCACACAGTCCATGACTCCACCCAAAGACAGAATCAGCTATACCTAGAACACTGCTAGGAGACTCTTGAAAACTTGATTCTAAATTTCTTGAAAATGTCCAGCAATAGACACTCTAGAAACCTCTCTTCCAATACCTACTTTAGTGTCTCACTGTCTTCAAAGATTTGGTTTAACAGAAATAAGTGTCATATCACGGTAGGTTTAGATGTGCTATTTTGAAAGTTTATGCACTAAAGTTTACACCAAGTTCTCTGTGCGTTTCAAATTGAAGATAAATCTTTTGAGATCATCTTTGTGAAGCTGACATGCATAACAGGGAAACCATGAGAAAAAACTCTTCAGTTAATAGGTTACTGCCAAACTAGAATATTTTCGGTTATGTCTGTTGCATGATACAGAGCAAGCATTTTAGCTTTGTTCTCTTTCATCAATTACTGAATATCGTTTAAGAGCAAGATAATATAAGGGTGTGAAGCTGAATAGCTGCTAATCCCTATTTTTAGCTGTAAAAATCACTACATTGTAAAATGAGTTGGAACTTGCTGACTTCAAGTTATTAAGAAGTCTAATAATCCTGTTAATGAGCAGTCTCAGCAACTCACCTAATGTTTGGTTGTGTCCCCAGAAAATATACACTGAAAGTTCATCTCTGCCGTGACTTTGTGCCTGGGTAGTCAGGAGGACATCCATCTGGGAATCTCCATCATAATCTCCAGGAACGACACTGGTTATGGTAACACCGAGGGATCTGGAATTAAAACGGAAATTAAATACAAAGCGCTTGCGTGTCCAAAGGCTTGCCCAATGATTATTTGTAATATCCTTCAACAACCTGGCTTATTATAGAGTCCTTATCTATTGCAAAAGTATCTTTAACTCAGGCATCTGGCAGGCTGTCCTTGTCTAAGGAAGATGATATTTTTAACTCCAAAATTCAGCTATCAGGCTTTCTTCAACCACATCCCATTCATTAATACTATCCAGACTCCATTAAAACCCTTCATTTGCTGTAGAACCAGTTCTCAAAACTGTATTTCAGTGAGCAGGATCTTTTGGTTGCATTCTAAGAGCAAGAAAATAAAGCAACAAGGAGCAGTTTAAACAGGAGGATTCAGACACAGAAGCAGACATTTCAAAAGACATTGTAATTTCCTTCTGTGATCTGCCATGTCTTACCACTCCTCCCTACATTTCTTTGCTCTTTCTATCTTTTATTTGGTTACCTACTCAGGCTCTGCTTTACACACACAACCATGGATCACTCTGGTAAGGATTAAAAACAGATCATTTCTAATGCACTAAACAAATTAGCTCCTTGCAAGGCAAGAGGGGATAAGAAAACCAAAAATATGCAGAACTAAAGATGAAGGTGATCTCAAACAGCAATTTAAACATAATACCATTAATAAGCGCGATTCATGGGCAATAACCATCATAGTAGTACAGGATGTTAAAATTATGTGTATATATAAACAGATTGTTTTACATTTATTAAAAATTGATGCCTTTTTAAAGGCCACATTTAAACTCAATAAAGGAACGGATCTCTACACAGAAACACCAAAACACTATTCTTCATATCTCTCCTAAAGCAGATGATACTGGCTGGATTCCATTAGTAGCTACAACAACTAGATGAATTTCCCTGAAAACATGTCTTGGGACTGAGACCAAAACTACCTGCCACAAAGACTTAACACATGATATGAAACGATAGTTTGCTTTACTGGGGAAAAAATCCTGAAAATCCAAATCAACTACAAAAATATTTCAACATATGAGTATTTTCAATATTAATTTGAGGACAAAAACCCACAAAGAATAAAGATTCCATAAGGGGTCACATCTATTAGTAAAGAATGTGAATGACAGAAGTCACCTCCACAACCTCTGTCATCTGACCAACAAAATACAAAGAAATCAAAACAAAAATATATCAGGAAATTAATCAGGAAACTGGCCAAAGAATTGGAGCTCTAAGGGCAAGCTGAACAAGTCAAAACAGATAACAGCAGCACAGACAATTCTATAACATTCTCACTGACTGCAGAGGTGCATCTTCAAAAAACACAGCCACTTTCATTTTCTCAGCCTTGAATATCAGTACTTACTTCATCGGTAACTTAACACGGGGCTTGAAGTAGGGTTCCTTTTGGTCAGCCAGAAAGATAACCAGCTCATTTCCTGTGGAAGCAAGGTAGATGATGACTAATGGAGAAACATTGTAAATGGTTTTCACACAAACCCAGCATGTAAACAACAATGCCACAGGTACCTGTTCCTCACAGCAGCAAAAACTTTGAAAGCCTTCCCATACCAATACTTCCTCCTCATTCAAAAGGAAGCAAAAGGAGAACTTCCTCAACACATCCTATGAAGCCAACTGCATCTCAAAGGAATGTTAATATCAAGAATCTTCTTTAGTGATTAAACCCCTTCTTAACGGGTTTAGTGTTAGAACTTTCTCTCTGCTATTGCTATCACATGGCTTAAAATAAAACTTCCTGTAATGAGTTAAGAAACATTACATGTGGCAGAGTAGGCTCCAGCTCCACACAAGCAATTAAAGCTTTAGAGCTAACTCTTTTACTACTTTCTGTGATGTAGCAAGACCTGATACTGCTTTCCCAAGACAGCTTCCAGAAGCACTTTCAGTGAAACTCAGAAGTTACTTGGTTCTCTGAAGCATTTCCTCATTTAGAGTCAGTGATACAAGCAAGTATCATTTAATTATTTCTGGAAAATCTAAATAAAAGCCTGTATTTTGTGTTGCAGAAATAATTGAAATTTGGGGAACAAAAAGAAGAATTTTAAACTGAATGATAAAATAAAATTTTTCAATCAGTTAACCTCACTAGAGATGCACTTAACTTCTGTAATTAAAGCAACAGTTCATAGTAAAACAATTGTATTTTTTCTTTCTTCTTCTCTTCACACCTGTAGCAACCCAAACTGCAAGAACTGGGTTGCCTATAAAAAGTAATTCTACAGCTCCAAACTTGAGCTACCACACTATTTTTCAAGAGCATCGTTCTGTGGCAAAGTTGACAGCTGTGAAATAGCAGAACACAAGGTACCTCACTATGAAAGAAAAAAGCTAACTACCATAAACCTCGTTAGGAGAAGGAGAATACGCCAACAAATGAGTAAATGCAAACAAACACTTTCAGAAAGGACAGGGGGGACCAGCACAGTCCCATCTGGCAAGGGAATGATGCCCGAGCTGCACCACCCTCCCAGCTGAGAGAAGGAGCTGGCACACAGAGAGGTGCAAAAGCCTGCTGGCTGCTCAGCCTTGGACAATAAACCTGTGGGCTGGCTCCTAAAACTTGTAATTCCCATTTCACACTACAGACTCTCACCTGCCTCTTTATCATCTCTCTGGTACAGTAATGATGACGATGGAGAAGCAAATGTGTTTTTACGCATACCAGGTTCCAAGTCATTTATACCACTGAGAAATGAGATTTTGTGGTCACTAAAAGAGAGATTTATGAAAATTTCAGCTCAGCGCTCATCAAGAGCCAAAACAAACTAACTACTGGAAATTATTAGATGAAGAGATAACGGAATCATTATGCCACTACATCAATCCACAGTGCACACATCCTAGATGCTGTTTGCAGTTCTGTATTCCTTCTGAGATGAGAGGACAAGAAGAAATGAAAAAAAGTACATTAGAGGATGTGAAAACCAAGAACAATTTCAATAAAAACAGCAATTACAGAGGTTAGAGGTCTTTGGGCTGAATATCTCTGTGAGAATACCACAGAAGTTTTCAAAATTCCCTAATGAAATGCAGCAGGTGAATAGGGGAATGATCAGTTGCTCCCCAGTACTACTAGAAGAGGCATGAAACATAACTAGAATGTGGTAGGCTGAACAAGCAAACAGCATGAGCTTCCCCACTTATCTCTGTTTCATGTATACCCTTATAAAAAAGGTAAGCATATGCACAATTCCATTTATTTGTGTATTTCTAGTTTCAAAGTGACTAAAACCGGGGTCTGCTGGTAATTTTAATTAGCCTTGCAGTGAGATACTTCTGGATCTAGATTACTTCTTATGTTCAGTAAGTTTGCTCTGCCTCACAAAGCTGTGAGTACAACCTGACTTTCATTTATGTATCTGAGCATATTGAACATTCTCTCCTTCAACTGAAGTAATGCAAGGTCAGAACAGTAACATAAATCCAGAAAAAAAGGGTCAAGGTGTCACCCCTATTTCCTTTTAAGGGTCGCAATTATTAGGACTGGGCTGCTTTACTACAGCCCTGTTCCTCAAAGATCAATGTTATCTCCAATGCTCATTTCCTCACACTATTTACAACTGGCTGCCATTTATTCTACTATTTAGAATCCTATTGGTTAAAACTATTACCTTTTGTTTTGAAGGTATTATGTAAGTTTTCCAGTTTACTTTTTGTGAAGACTTAACTTACGAAAAGTAATTTTTTCAGGTAGGTTATTTCAGGCTGATTTTTACAGTGTCACATAGGAAAGTGATTTAGCAAGTGCTGCTGTGCAGACACAAAGAAACCATGAGTGTTATTTCTAAAACTTATAACTATTCACATTTTTATATGCATTCATCTGAAAGATAAGAAAGGAGAAATTATATCTCTTATCAGGGACACTCATTTTAAATCTAGCTATTTTTTTTCAGTAGATGAGTCAGTGGAGTATTTTCAAGGAGCCATGCACTTCAATAACTCAACTAGATGGGAAAGTCACTCATGCTTTACCAAAGCTACTTAGAGAAACATTTCTGAGATTGAAGGAATAAAAAAGGTGAATCAGAGAATAAATTTAGCATCTTAACTTGTTGCTTCAAGCAAGTAAGATAATCCAAGACTAATGTCTGCAAATAACACGGACCACTGAAAATAAGCTCTGATTTGGGGTCTCACCGTATGTGAAGCCTAAGCAAAAACTCATGGCAGGTTACTTGTGGCTGTGTGGAACAAATTTCTCTAGCTTGCCACTTTAAGGTAGGATAAGGTGCAATTTATCCTCCTCACATCTGTGAAATGTTCATCTACGTCTCCCAAAATATTGTGAAAGTAGGAGTGAAAAACTAATTTGTGACCATGCTAGAGGAAAAAATATATAAATTATTTCAAAACCATAAATTCAACTCTAAAGAAAAGTATGCCTTGCCTTGTACAAACCCATATTTTAGGCCAAATTGAAAACACCTTTTTTTTCCCCACACAGGAATTATGCCAGGAGCAAAGCAAACGCCAACTTCACCGTGCAAACACCCAGGTGCGACGGCCCTCAGCAACACCGGGAGCGGCCGCCGGCACCCAGGCCGTGCCGCGGGAGAGAAGGAGCAGCCCGTGACCCGCAGAGCCCGCGGCACCGCAGGGATCGCCGAGCCCATCTCCCGCTCCTCGCGGGCCGGCTCCCACCGGGAAAGCCGCTCCGTCCCCGCCAGGAACCGAGGCGGCCGCTGTCACACCGGCCCCCGCTGCCTCCCCCGAGCTACAGGGGGCCGAGCCGGGAGGGGACGAGGAGCACCCCGGGCACGGGCAGGGACCGCCGGCGCGCCCGGCCCCGCGCACTCACCGCCGCGCAGCACGAACAGGTCCGTCTGCTTGTCCGAGTTGAAGTCTCCGAAGGCCGCCAGCGTTCCGCGGGCCTCGGGCCCGAAGAGCTGCGCCGTGACGTTCTGCAGGGCGCGGGCGGGCCCCGCCAGGGCCAGCAGGGCCAGCGCCGGGACCACCACGGGGACCAGCAGCGGGGCCAGCGGCGGGCACGGCCCGCGGGCCCCCATCGCGCTCGGCCTCGCCCCGCCCGCGCTCTGACGGCGGCGGGGGCGGGCCCGGCCCTGCCGGCCCGCGGTTTGCGGCAGCGCCGGCGGAGCCTGCGCGACCCGCTTTACGGCGCGATCCGGCGGCGATCCAGGGAAATCCCGCCCGGCCGTCCCGGAGCGACCGCCGGGACCTCGCCGGGATGGCGGCGGCGGCGGCGGCGGCTCCTCACATGTCCGATGTGAGCTGGAAGATGCTGGAGCTGCGCGCCCGCTCCAGGCGCTCAGGTCTGACCTCTTGGCTCGCCCGGGAGGAGCCGCGCGGGTCCCGCTCGCTCCCGTCCCTCACCGCCCCTCTGCCGCGCTCCTGCCCCGCTCCCGGCCCGGCTCGGGCCGCGTGTGCCCCTCCCGGCTGTGAGAGGGACACCTGGAACACCCAGGTGCTCCCGGGATCCGCAGCCCGTGTCCTTGGAGGGGCACAGCCCCAGGTAGTGCTCAGGTGTCGCTTGATCCCACGGCTGCACAGGCAGCTGCGCGGGGGAGTAGTTCTTACTTTAGTTGTATAAAGCCTTCAAAAAGATGAAGTATTTAGGGGAAAAAAGAGAAAGTACTAGTTTTTGCTAGGTTTCCCTTGGATAAAGGTAACTTTTTTAGGGCATGAGGATCTCTTGTTCTAAACTTGGACTACGTGGCAGCTCCATTCTGACCTAAATGGAAGGGCAGTGTTTACCGAGTTGGCTTGAATTTCCAAAGTTCAAAAAAATCGCTTTGAAAATTACTTTTTTCAAAGTAAAATACAGTCTTAGTAGGGCTTTAATTGTTCTAATGGAAGCAGTTTTCCAGAAAATCCCTGTGGTGTTTATTTATATACCATACATGCTTGTAAATCTCAGTTGTTATTTACTTATTTGCACGTTTGGTTGTTTTTGTTAATGACTGATCAGAGAGCGCGAAAAGAAAATGGGGCTTTATGAGGTCTCTAAAGGATTGTTTAAAGACTGGTCTGATTCATTTGGCTTTAAAAGTTTAGTGTATATATAGTATTGATTTGCGCATTCGGTGATTAAGACAGTCCACTAAAAGAGTTGTTACATTGTGGCCGATTATGATTATTAAGAAGGTAGCGTTACCTGACAGCTGATTGAGAGGTGTAGCCATAGAGCTCTACAAAATCAAGCGTGGAGCCTGCATGTCTGGAGTGTGTGAATCCCGAGCCCCACAGCACCACGTGAACTTTGGGATTCCCCCTGCAGGTTCGGGCCCTGTGGCTGCAGAAAGCATTTAGGTGGTTTTAAATGCTTGAGTCTTAACTGCTGCTGCCGACACTTTTATAAAAAAGTGTCTTCCGTGCGGTGACAGATTATTGTTGTTCCTTTTTTCTCTGTTCATAGAAATTTTGTCTAGAGATTTGTTGACAGAGTTTTATATCATAACTGAAGAAACTTAGTCAAGAAATAAACGTTATTTTAGTTGAAAAGTTTTTCTAATAATGGAGTTGATTTAAAAATCAATTTTTATATATAATCTTTCAGGTAACATTCGTATCTAAAACTAAAAATCATGTTCTTGGTTTTCAAGTTTAGTGCTGTATCTTTATAAGTATGTTGAAATTTATGTAAACTTCAGAGCTCTTCTGTTTCCTTTGTGGCCCTGTCAAGAGGAGTCATGGTTGGGATAATCATAGAAAGTGACTGAAACTCCCCCACACATGTCTGGTTTGGCTGAGGCCTGTGCTGGACAGTCCCAGCTCACAAACAGCACTGTTTCGTTTGGGGTTATTATTTTCCTAGTTTGATGCTTGGATAAGACATAGTAAAGCTGGAGTATAGACACGTATGCCTGAACTGCAGGAGTGACTGATGTTTTATAGCCAACAACACTGTGTCATTTAAGACCCAATCCTGTAGGAGATAATCCATATCTTCATGTTTATGTATATTAAATTATGAATTATATTTTTGCTGGGAAAGCCAAATTTTATTGAGAATTTTTTATTTATCTTCCTTGGACAATGAAATACGGTTTCATTTGTTAGCAACAAATGATTAGAATCCTCTGATTAGGACTAGATTATAAAGATATTCAGCAGCTGACTGGTCTGAACCCCGTGAAATTTTGGTTATTTAAAAACCCTTAAACTTCTTTAAAGATTTGGAAAAACTTGGCATCGTAATTACAAACACTGTTTTCTTATTGTGCATTCCAAAGTGGAAGATGTTTTATCTCAAATAACTGAGCTATTAAGTGCTGTAGGTAATATATATGACTGCAAGAAACATCCTGGTGTAGATTTCACATGGGATAAAAGCACAAGCAGAGCTGTAGCTCTCTCTATGCTTACTGTTAACACTTTTGTGTGCTCTAGTTAAATCATTATTTTTGTTTAATCTTGAAATATATCAGATTTTATTCATCACCTCTTGATGTTAATAGCAAATTTCCTATAAAATAACAAAGCTAATGTCAAATACCAAAAAATGGACTTTTTGTAGATTCTGTCCTTTTACTCAAATAAGTTTTATAGAAGCAAAAGCATAATAAAACCAAGAGGTCAGTGTATAAGAAGGAAACATAAGATGAAATGAAACTTTGTGCTGTGCACCCTGTCATGTTAATAACTCCACTAACATTGCTTTCACTTAATTTAATGCTGGTTGCCTTTAACATTTACTAAACAGTTTTGAAAATTACTGTAGCTTAGCCTGAGACGTTTGTGATTAGCTGCACCAATTTGAAATGGCCAATTTGGATGATGACAGAGCCTCCTCTGCGCATGCTTTTTTAAAATTTGGTAAGTGTGCAGTTCTGTGTTTTGTTTTTGTTTGTGGCTATTTAATTCAACAAAAAATAATTGTGTGTTTTGTGCGATGTTTTGTGCTAGTAGGTTTTTAGCACTGTACAGTAGAACTTAAAAATTTGAACTCTTTCAGTGAAAATTTCTGAAAATCGGAATCTACTTAGATTGAAATCTACTGTCAAATCTTCCTGTTTTGTGTTCCTGTCAGTATCTCTGTGTAATAATCTCTGAACTGAAATTTCTCTAAGATGATGGTCATGCGAAAGATGCCCTAAGAATGGTGTTTAGAATTGGGTTCTAAAAAACCCCAGTGTGACTGCTTTAGAGGTAAGAAGTAAGCTTTCCAGTAAGTCAGTCATTGTTACAAATCTTGACCTTTGGAAATTAAGTGGAAGCAAAACAAAGTCCCCTGGCACAGCTTCTCCTCAGGTGCAACACAAACTACAGTCATAGGGCAGTTGTGAAGGCCATTACTCTGTATTTGGGAAGGAGTTTGACAGGGAACAGACATATCCATATGTGAAGCTCGCTGATAGGGGAAGTCTGTATAGGACTCTTGTGCAGTCCTTGTTGAAATACAGGAGCAGTTGAAGTGCTAGTGAGGGTAACCAGGTGAGGGCATTTCAGCTGTCTCTTGCCACACTGAATCACTTGGTCTTCTCTGCCCTGCCTGTGCCATTTCTGTTTCACCTCTCTTAACCTCAAAGAACATGTCAAGTGTTGGCTTTGTAGTAAAAATAATTACACTTTCCTAATTATTATGTTGATACTTGATGTTTCTGTTGCTATAATGCAAAATAAACATTTTTAGTAGTTTTAAGAGCTATTGTTTTGAGTTCTCAGAAATGACAGTGCCTGCCTTGAATATCTTGAATAGTTTCCTGCCTTGCTTGTATCATTTACAAGGCTTGTGTGGCAGACTTTGGCACTGTGGTTATGTGAAGCTCCTGTGTGCTGGCACGATGGTCAGTATTTTATTTCTGGTGTTCAGTAGCTTCTGTGTGTTGTTAGTTACTGTAAATCCTGAAATCAGTAATTTCCGTTAAGTACAATATACTGTAGAGAGAAGTGACTTCAGATGATTAGGAAATAGAGAAGGGACAAAATAAATTGGTGCATATTTTTTTTCTTTTTCCTCTCTGATGATCAGTGGCAGGACCTGCAGGAATGTGCCAGGAGAGGTTTAGGTTGGATATGAGGAAAAGGTTCTTCCCCCAGAGGGTGATCGGGCACTGAACAGGCTCCCCAGGGCAGTGGGCACAGCACCAAGGCTGCCAGAGCTCAGGGAGCGTTTGGACAATGCTGTCAGGCACAGGGTGGGATTCCTGGGGTTGTCCTGTGCAGGGCCAGGAGTTGGACTTCAGTAATCCTTGTGGGTCCCTTTCAACTCAGGATATTCTCTGATTCTATTAAATACTAATTGAATTACATGCACTGTCTAATACATGAATTTTTTTTTGATAAATGATATTTTAAAAGCTTTGTCACTTCAATGCTATTTATATGGTATTACAAGACTTCACTCATTTTTACCTGTATTGTTATCATCACTCAACCTGGGTAGTAATTTGTACCTTGTGCTTACTCCTGCTGTCAATTCACATAGAAGAATACTTTGATACCTTTTGCATCTTCCTCTCCAAGCTCTTCTCCTTGTGTTTCCTTACCCTGTTTTCGTTGGACTGTAGGACAGTTCAGTTTGGAAGGGCTGTCAGGACATCATCTACTCCAGCCTCTTGCTCAAAGCAGGGTCAGCTAGTCCAGAGTTTCCCCCTGTATGTAGTGAGTAAAAATCCCCATGTGATATCGTTTCTTAAACTTTGTTGTGAGAAGAAATAAAATCCTCTTTGGTCCCAGTGACTTCTGTAATGTGAAGATGTTATTGCCTATACTAATGTTGGGTAATGGGAGTTACAGTGATCTGAGATCCAGAACTTGTTCCTGTCTCAAGTGTTGGATTACATTCAGAACTAGTGTCACATTAAAGACTGTGGTCAGTTTAATTCTCAGCAAATCTAGAAGGAGATCTTGTATTCTCAGCTTTTTTCTTTTGGCCTGTCCTGATTTGATTATGCACATTAACATTTTCTTTTGTTCTTCTGGCACATGAAATATTGCAAACAAATTTCTTGCCATGGTGCTTCCATTTATTAGTGATTAAACTTCAGGGCAGTGTTTGTTTGTTTTAATTCTGTGCTTGGAAAAATCTGAATAAACCCTCTTTGTTGAAATATACAAATGTTTATCCATAGACTTGGTCCAGAATTCCCTTCTAATGTCTCATTTTCTTTAATATCCCCAATCTTTAATATCCCCAATGCCATTTTCAGAAATGTGTGGGTGTGCAAAGCTCCTGTGTATACAGATTTGGGAGCAGAGTTGTTTAAAAGCTGTGTTGGCCATAGCTTCTAAATCTAAACACCTAGACAGTTTATAGCCCTTCCCTGAAGAGCAATTAATGCTAATCTCAAATATAAATGGAATAAAAATAAGGTGGATGGGAAAATACTTTAACATCAGGATGACATAATATTTTCAGCCTCCAGAGGTTGTACATATAGGTATTTACACTGCTAATAGCTTACCTTGGAGAGCTTTCCTTAATTTCCTTCAGTTTTATACTCTGCTTAGAAGACATAATTAAATTGTAAATTTTTTCCCTGGAATTGTACATTTCAGTTTCATCTACTCGATAAGGTTTTCTTATACTTCGGCTGTCTTAACTCAGTCAGAAATACCTTGTCTGTTTATTCCTTTAGTTCTGCACCAGTATTTGATGTGTTTGTTATCAGTTACTGGGCTGTTAGATACTTCCTCCTGTTCCCTAATACTTTGAAAGGAAGTTTCTGTCCTTTTTAGTAATTCTTCAACTTGAAGATTGGTGAAATCATAGTACTCTGGAAACCCTAAATGGTAGAAATAAAAGGGGATTAATTTTCATTCAGAATATGGATAATAGGGTATTTAGCACAGTATCTGAAGACAGGGATTTAATTGGACTCGGGATAAAGATTTTTAGTGTTCTCTTATCAGATATGAAATATATTAGAGCAGGAAGAAACACTTTGATTTCCTATCAATGTTTTCCCTGATTTTGAAGCAGTTACTGCCTTGCAGCAATCCACTTGTGGTGTAAGGAAATAATGGGCACACTCCATTCATTGTGGAAGAAGAGTTGAACTCCCACATACCCCATTTAAATGTTGGATAGGGTTGTTACGCTGCTAGACAGCTGAGGAAGTACTAAATCAACAAAATAGGGCTTTTGTTACTTCCTTCCCCTAAGTATATGTACTTATTTACCTGCAATGAAACCCACACTGTGTGGTTACAATGAAGTGATATATTTATGAAAAACAGTGTTTAAAATGAATGGGCTCATTCTGTTTCTTCCGAATGCTAACGCAGCACCCGAGACCTCCGGGGTACTATTTGCATATGTCATTCTGTTCTGTTTAGAGTGTTGCAGCCTTGCTTCTGTCATTTTTTTCCGGTTTGAAAATCTATTTTAAATATGTATTTGGAAATAGCTTTTTATGGCATGTTTCAGTCTTGCTGAAATGAACTGTTAAATAGATTTGGGAAGACTGTAGGTGGGCTTTTTTTAGCCATCCTAAAAATAGCTTGGACTTTGTTATGGGCTCACTCCAAACCACAAGGAAGGAGCAACTTCTTGTTTGTCCTGGCTGCTCCTTGCTTTTGATTAGGTTGTGATAGCAATGAAACGTAATTTACCTCATGATTTCTCCAGGAGAATGCTGTAGACACCCAAGCAAAACATAAACTGTATAGGTGCTCAGGGGGAATTAGTGAAGAATATATGGAAAACTTTGATTTAAACAAGTTCTCCTACTTACAGTAGGAGTTATTTTAAGGAATACTTGCAAGGAATAAAACTATTTTTTGGGGTCAAATTTCTCTAACTTTGAATTTATTTTACCTTTTTGTTTTATCATCAGTCTACTCTGGCTGTTTTACTATAGTTCTGTTAGTAAAGTTTCGAACATCTAAAATAATGTAATTTGTCATTTTCATGCTCTTTTTTTCTGTTCAATCTTTGTGCTCCAAGTTGAAATCTTTGAATGCTCTGAAATAGTAGAATATTCTTTTTGTTCTTGATAACATTATTTTGTTTCTCTGTTGGCCACAGAGGGTCACAGATTGTCTGGTAAGTATGTAAATTAGAACATTTTTATTTTAGGAATTTTTGACTTGTGTGTGTGCCTGTGAATATTCAGCTGTGTTTCCTGGTGCAATATTGGGATTAACAGTCTGCAAGAAGTGAACGTGGAAGGATGTTGTACTATGCATGTGTTGTACAGTTAACAAATCTAAGAGAATCTTTATTTTGCCTTTGAAAATCTATTAAGTCAATATTTCTCATAAATTTGCTACTTTTTATGCAGTAAGTGACTTTCTGAAGGTTTTTTCCTTTGCGTATTCTGTCCTGCTTTCACTGAATTGCCTTATAAAATTACAGTTACACAGGTCACTGTATTATGTGCTTTTGCAAGATAACTGAATTAATAGTATAACATTTTAAATTATGAATCTTCTCATGGATATGGATTCATAGGCAAAAAGAAATAGAAAAATAAAATTGCTTTGAAAAATGGATTTAAATTGCTTCAGAATGTCAATTTATTATTTTTTAATTATTTTTTTTAGCAGTAGATGTGAAACGCGATATATTAGAAGTTTCTCTTTTCCATTACTGAACAATTTAATTTCTTTTTACTTTGTTCTTTTAGGCAGCTTTAGTAAACTGGACTTTCTGTGCTTCCCTCTCAGGCCCTTCCCCACGTGGATGTGTTGTTTGTAACTCTCCAGTGAGGAAGGGAAAAGCTGTAGGGGGAGCTCAGATGTGTGGGAAGCATCACCAGAGCATCCATGCACAGCAGACCCACAGGAATCTGCTCAGAGAGGGCTGGATTTTATTTTTTTTTTAAACTCCTATGATTGCAAAGCAAAAGTAATACTAAACTGAAGGTGAGGTTTGAGTTCCTGAGGGGCAAGAGACATTTTCTTGTCTCCTCTCCAAAGGACTTTATTCATAAAGCTCCTGTCTCCACACACACTCACAGAATCAATTAGGTTGAAAAAGACCTCCAAGAGCATTGAGTCCAGCCTTTGATCAAACACCACCTTGTCACGAGACCATGGCACTGAGTGCCACACTCAGTTGTTTCTTGAACAGTTCCCTTTTTCTTCGTCCCTTTTTCTTCGTCCCTTTTTCTTCGTCCCTTTTTCTTCGTCCCTTTTTCTTCGTCCCTTTTTCTTCGTTTCATTTGAATGAGAGTCCTGAATATGGACAACCTCCTGTCTAATACTTGGATGTGTGCTGGGATTTCCAAAGAGCCAGTGTGAATAAAGCACTCAGCTGTGTCCTGCCAGAAATGCTTGGCTGGCTGGGCTTCCCTGACCGTACATTTCCTGAGCTTCTCAGAAGGGCAGCATGCAGCCCGGAAAGGGAAGATTCTCATTCTTCCTCTTAGTACCTGGCTCTGTGGGAGACCTTGCCATCCAGAACACAAAATAAAGCTCAAGTGACTGATGGAGGGAGAGCAGTATGTTACTCTGAAATTACAAGTTGCAAATGGTTCACGCCAGTAATTTTTAATAGGTAGCTCATTTCAGATATCAGGAAAATTGACTTCCCAGGTGTAAATGCGGAAGCAATCAATAGGTGGGACACTGAGGAGGAAAGAGGTGGATTTGATATCATTGTATTTCTCTGGAATTGGGGGACTTTATCAGTTGGATAGGTTGTTTAAGCATTGTTAGTATCTCAGAACAAGTCAACCCTTTTTGTCATTCAAGACATGAGATCAGCTGGGATAATTGTGGTGGTGGGTGCAAATGAGGTTGGATTAAATACAATATTGATGCTCTTGTACACGTTCACTATTTTAGAGGGCAGATAGGGAAAAAATAACTAAATTTAGTCTACTTTTGTTCCTCTTCCTTATGTTTTTCTACATATCTTCAGGAATTCTGTCTGTAGCATATCAAAGTTCTAAGCAAATGTTTGTATAAAATTCTTAACATTTAATAGCTGTCTTCAATAATTAACTATACATTTATGTAGCACTTTCTGTAGCTGAGTATCAACAGGGCATTGGAGATCCAGATGGAGCTCTGATTTGTGTAGACAGATACTGTAGAAAAAAATGTGCATAGAAATCTATTCCCTGAGACTGTAGAGGTAGCAACTATTTTTGTCTCCATTGAAGTGCAGTAAATTGTGCTTGTGGATAACAAACAGGAAAAATACCATGTTGTAGTAATTCTTAGCAATAGTAGAATTATGAAACTAATTCTGATCTTGATTGTGTTTTGTTTTTTTCTTCTTTTTTAGGTTCAATTTATGAGCCACTTAAAAGTATTAACCTTCCAAGGCCAGAGGGGGAAAGTCTATGGGACAAATTAAATCATTACTATAGAATTGGTAAGTTAATAGTAGTTCCACCATGAAAGATTTTTAGTGTAACTCACTGAAATATTTACAGTTGTGCTTATGAAAGTCATTGGCTTTGTCTTATAATAGTATCAGCAGTCCTTAATAAGGATTTTTATTTCCTCAGAGGTAAAGGGCTACAATTCCTCACGAGATTCCCGTGATAATGTAATGGGTGTATCTGGATATTTCATACACTGCTTGAAGAATCATGAGTGGCAAGCAGTGTTCAAAATGATGGCATTTGTCAGACAGCAAATAGATTCTGAGTTGCACGTGATGGCCTTGGATGGGGGCAGACAAAGGTTATCTGCTGACAAGTGTTTGATGTTTGACCTACTCCAGACAGGAGTTAGAACTGATGTTTTCATGGTGAATATCAGCGCTGGGTTATTCCTGCTTAAGGGTAGTTTCCTAAATTTCTGCTGGGAGTCTGAAAGGTGCAAAGACTGCAGGGCTGTGTTACGCTTCTTGCTGAAAATCAAAACATCTGCTGGAAATCCAGCTGTAAGACTGAATTAATAATTATTCTGGATAAAGGGGTAACTTGGTATTACAGCATTGACTTGATACAGCTGAGGAAAAATTTAAATGGAAAAAAGCTTTCTGGTAGTGCTTGTAACAGTTTGGCAGGTGATCAGTAAGAAGTTCTTTTTTCTTCTTAGTGGTGCCATAATGTGGTTTGTGCTGAGATTTTATTTGTTAGCTAACTTACTTTAAGTCAACTTTACTGTTTTTTCTTTTCATTATGAGGTTATTTTAAGCCAAAACTGTTAAAGAAGCAATGATTTATTTTGATTGTTAGGGGTTTTAGGAGGTTTGTGTTATAATGAAGTCCTGCCTGTATTCTGAAATGAAGGTTTTTTTAATGGCTGTGCAACTGAATATTTAAAATTTAAGTTTTACTCAGGCGAGGGTATAGAATAGTGCACAATCTTGCCATCGTTCTAAAAATGTGGGGTGAGACTCCCTTCATTCAGCTCACTGTGAGTTGTACCCGGTCAATCCATACATGTGCTGCTTTTTGTAGGTGCATTGCTTTTAGCTTTCTTACAGAGGAGATGACTGTTCAATTTGCTTTTTTAATGCTTGGCAGCAGCAGAGCTATGATGGTGCTTGCTATTTATCTGTCAGGCACTTATGCTGCTGCCAGAGTAAAAAATTACTATTGAATTTATACTTCATTTTAGAATAATCTGTGTTGACTTTTCAGGTAATATTTTATCCAAGTTTTTGTTACAAGGTGTCACGACACTAAAGAATCTAATTCAAAAAGCCATAAAACGTTGTCATTTTTGTTTAGAATACTTAATTTCTAATGCATACATAAAGAGGCTTTTTAAAAATTGATGCTTGATAACGATCTGGGAAAAAAACCCCCTGCTTTCCTGTCTTTTACTGGACAGATTATGGATAGAAAGGTCATGGTTGAGCGCCATAAGCCCAGTTTCAATCTTGTAGCACGCTGGTTATTATATAACTTTAGGAAAACAATTTACAAAATGAAAAATATTGAAGTGCAAAAAGAACTAAGGTAATATTCAGTATTTTTTCTAAGTCAGTTTTGACAACCTGAAAATTTCTGTCTTGTTCTATTTTTATGTTAAGGTTCTAAGATAAACAATTGTAGTTACCCTTTCTCCTTACTCACTCTCTCCTTTCTTTTATAAATATCAATGCAATCATATGGCCTAAGTTTAAAAATGTAATACTTATGAATGCAGGGTTCTGGAGAGATAAAGTACCTAAGTGATTGGGGAGGCAGTTGACACACTGTAGTCACTTTTTTTCGTCTCTTTACATAAAAGAGGAAATTACTGGGTTGTATTGTAGAGATTCTGTACAAAGTGGGTTGTGCTAGAACAGAGTCATATAAATAGTTTTGAATACTGTTGGGGTTTTTTTTGTAAAAAGGTCTAATTTGACTGAAAAAACAACATGGCAAACTTTTTGTGTGTTTCTCCTTACCTTTCTTTCCCTTGTTTTATTTGTACATGCTCTAACAGGTTGTTCACGCCTTGATTTATTCCTGAAAATCAGTTTAGAAACTGGAAGAAATATAAATGTTGTTACTAGCCTTTTTATTTTTCCTTTTTCCAGTTAAATCAACTTTGCTGCTCCATCAGAGCCCAACCACAGGTCTGTTTCCTACCAAGACCTATGGGGATAACCAGAAGGCAAAGGTGCACGACAGTCTTTACTGTGCTGCCTGTGCCTGGGCACTGGCCCTTGCTTACAGGTGAGTAACCTCTCAACTCACACCTCTTACATTCTTTCTGTTAGTCAGTTCCCCAGGAAGGGTTTAAAAGATGAAGCTTTATCAAAAATAGATTTGTAAACCCACAGAGATGGTACGTGTTTCCAAATCTCAATAAAAAGATTTATGTAAGGACTAGGTTAAAAATGTCACTCTGCCTCTGGTAAGTAAACAGGTTTTTGTATAATGTAATTGGTATCAGTATTTGTAGCAGAGATGTTAATGCATGCTATTAAAAATAGATTCTTATGGCAAATTGGACTCAAGGAATAGTGCTAGTTTCAAATGTAGGAGAGTTTAGAGCATTAGCAGGCTTGATGCAGGGACTAACAATCCATTTCCTTGCAAGAGCCTGAATGTTATATCAATAAGGATTTATTTTTCTTTTTAGATTTTTAAATAGGAGTGTTTGTGTAAGTTGCAAGACAAACTGCAAAAAAACCCTCCATTTTTTTATTATTATTTTTAATAAGGAAGGATGAATAGCACAATAAATATCTTGATACGGGTGAGGGCACCACTATGCAACAGCATTAGTTAAATACTTAATATTCCAAAGCATTAATGTCTGCTTTTTTTTCCTGCTAATGCATTTCCAATTTGTTTTACGAGTTATCTCTCTTACCCAGGCGTATTGATGATGACAAGGGAAGGACTCATGAGCTGGAGCATTCTGCCATAAAGTGCATGAGAGGAATTCTCTACTGCTACATGCGGCAGGCCGATAAGGTAAAACACTGTAGTGTGGACACGAGCGCTGGCTTCATTCTAGGGGATTAATTAAACTGTGAAAACGAACTTCCAAATACAGATAAAATTCCAAAGGGGAATGCAGTGCTACCGCGTGGCCCAGCTCAGAACAGCTGCTTTGTTGTTGTCAGTTGATGTTTCAGGGTGTAGAAAACACGAGTGTTTGGTGAAGTAGAATGCAGGCTTTGCGTGAAACGTCTTGGGGCTCATTTTGCAGTTAGTTACCCTATTTAAATATTACACCATTGGTAATTGTGGGCGTTTTTATGTCTTTTTAGTGATTAAATGGAAAGATGTAGAGCTTCTTATAGTTAAGGCTGGAGACTTTTCTTATCTTGGTTATTGCTTTTGTGGGTGTTCTCCTTATCTAGGTGCTTGTTTTGATTATTTTGCTTGGTTCCTTTAGCAGCCACTTTCCAGTATTCTTTGACTTAATATGTAAAGTGAGAAGGGCAACAGCCCAAAATGAATAAGAAAACAGTAATTTACTTATATTGTAGCGCAGTTGATTTATTCAACCCATAGTCCTATGGTGAGTGTACCCTGAATATTCAGGGATTCTCCTTTTTAAAATTTAGATATGGTGGATTAATTTTGCATAGTGATTAGCGGTAGTTCTAGAAGTAGTTATTTTAAGTTTCATGTAACTGACTTTTAACTGTGTTTTTAGAAATAGTTTTCATGCAACCACATAACCTTCATCACAGCTGAGCACACAAACTGAAATGAGAAGTTCATAGGCATGTGATAATAATAAGTAACAGTAATAATAAGCAAATCCGATATGTTGCCAGTTGTATTTTTTCATAATCTGTTTCTTTGTGGTCTCGTGTCTTTAAATAATCTTCACCTAAATTGATCTTGTTGCATTTGAGCTGTTGTTTTTCTCTTTGACATGCAGTTGTTGGTTTTTGAGGATGCTGAGTACAGCTAGAAATAACAAGCATTAAATTAACAGAGGTGTCACACTGCTGACATCCTGCTTGTCAGGTTTTGCCTTGTTTACTAGAGATGCTTTTCTTTTCCCCAATGTAGTAATAAACACTTTCTGGTACCTAACAGAAATAAATCAAGCTGGACTTTCTTCTGAGGGACTGTGTATGTACTGGCCTCATGTAGAAGGAAGCTGGTGTTTATTAGTAAGAAGAATTGTATATGCCCAAGACATGACTTGAACAGATGCTGCTGCTTGTAACAAAAATTGCAGATGTTGTATTCTGTTGCTAGTGAACATCTGAGTTATGATCTGTATGTATTTAATGTGTTCAGGGAGTGGACATGATAACTCTGTAATACAGTGTTTGCTTTCTTGTTTCTGAGGCACATGCTGTATGTTACATGTGATTTGTTGGTAGAGAAGAGTATCCCATAGAGATAACATCAGTGTTGGAAATGTGGTGAAATGTGGATCAGGTGCTGGCAATGATGGTTAGAAAATTAAAAAATATGTTGGAGAGCAAAAGGTGACTTTAAAAGTTATGGAAAAGGGTCTTGGTTTTTTACCTTCATTCTTTTCTTTGTGAATTTGGTTTCATTTTTCTGCCCTGTTGGCAACTGTCTGACAGTCCAGACTTCTTTCCCAAATGGTTTTGTAATGTAGCAGACATTGTGTTTCCTGACTAGAAAGGAACCAAAACTACTTTAAAATGACCATAGTACTTATTTCACACCTTTGTTATAAATGTCTGGTATTAGTAATTCATTTCATCTCCATTGTAAGAGGTTTTGAGAGATATATTCTGAGGTCCAGTGATAGTGTCCCTGGATAGAAGTTCATTTTAATCTGGGCACTATTCTTCCTATACTGATCTTTGTTTCTCTTTTAAGCTCTCAGCTTTGCCTTCTAGAATCTGTAAACACTTCACTGTACGTGAATGTCACAAATGGTTCTTACCAAATCGAACCTTTCCTTTCCCAGGTAATCTCTTTTATACTGGATATTCAGAGCTCTTGCAGCGTTTCATTTGTCAAATGATCGAAACATTGCAATTTATGCAGGTCTGTAGCCCAGAAGGCTTAACAATTAATAAGAACAGTATTTTTTTTTTTTTTAAAACCTTTTGCATTGTTAAATGGTACAACGATAATTACTTTATGGATGGTGATTCATAAAAATTAGTGAAACTACTGTTCCCAACACAAATTTTGGGCTCTTGCACTCCAGTGAGAGCTTTAAATGAGGAATGGTGGGATGGGGGAGAGAGTGCTTAAGACTGAAGTGAGAAAGTGACTGGGATGAGCAAGCAAAGGGCCTGGGCTGATGTGAACAGGAGGCAGATGGCATTGATTGGAGTTTTCCTGAGTGTGCATGTGGAACTAAGGAGGACCTGTGGGACAGCATTATGGAGGAGAAAGCTCTGTACCCCTTCTGGGAAATCAGCGTGCTCTGGTGCCTCAGCAGTGCCTGTACACTAATGCAGCCTGGGCAAGGAAAGGGAGCAATGAAAGTATGTGTGCAGCTGCAGGGCTGTGTGGTGTGGGAGGATAGCTCAAATGACTGGAATGCTGGGACGGAGGGATACAGGCCAGGAAGGGGAGAGAGTAGCTGGAATTCCTGGTACTCTGCCAAGGAAAGGTGGTGAGCCAGCTGAGAGCTGCTGTGGGTCAGAGTTCTGTGTATAGACTTCAGATCTGGGAATTCAAGTGACTGATGTGATTTCTGCGAAGATTTCAGCTCCGTAAAGTGTGGTGGTGTTTGGCCAGAAGATAAAAGCAACTGAGCATCTGTAGTTTTCTATTACAAATCTCTTTTTTTTCTACCAAATCCAAAGAAATTGGATAGATGAGATGAATATTTTTGTTCTTTAGGTATTTGTATGCTTGTAAGTATATGCGAAATAGATTCTGGTAAGTTTCAGGAACTCTTGTTTATAAAGTTTTACATAGTGGACACATGGGGAAATTTTTTAATACCTGAAATATATAGTGAATTTGTGGTTGCCAATCATGCTGACATTATTGACTTCGATTTTATGTTTTGCCTTTCTTTCACCTTCAGGTTCAGAAATTTAAGCAAGACCCCAAACCATCTGCATGTCTCCATTCTCTGTTCAATGCACACACTGGAGATGAGGTCTTCTCCCCTAAGGAGTATGGGCACCTTCAGGTAACACATGCATGTGTATGCAGAAGTTTGGCTGGTTTTTAATAATGTTATTGTTGTCTCCATTCTTCCATAATGCAGCTGTCTCAGTTCGGTTAGACTTGTGTTAAATGTGCTGTATGTGGTAAAACTGAGGTTCCTTATACATCTTTTTGTGAAAGGTAAGACTATTTGCAAATACTTCAGTGATATGGTTTGGTCAGAAGGTACTGAAATAACTGGGGCATTGTGGAGATAGATGGCTGGTTGTTTACAGAGTTTCTTCTTTTGAGAGCAACAGAGGGCTGTCAATAAATAATCCTGGCAGAACAGTGTTGTAGTCAGTAAAGTGAAAGATTTCGTGTAATCTTACAGTGAATAGGAATGTTCCCGGCTTAATTTTCCATAAGTTTGAGAAATTTTAATTCATAGTAAAGATTTAATGTACACCAACAGCAGCTTTGTCTAGTTGGGAGTCGTTCTTCACTTTTTTGTGTAGTGGTTCCTAGTCAGATTCGTTGCCTAATTTAAAGTTTTAATCTTTCATTTTTCAAAGTTTTCCTTTCTTTTTTTTCCTCCACTACTTCGCTTTCAGACCCTTGTTTGTTTTCATGGCCTTATTTTGTATTCCTTAAGTCTGCATAGCCTTTAGTTCAGAAATTGCTAGTGAAGTTATTCAGAGCTAACAGTAGGTTGATAATTATTAAATTTCATGGTGACAACGTTACTTGAATAGTTTGTACAATAAACGTGTTGGATTCAGAAAATGTGTGTTCTGAGAAAAATGCTTTATGCAGTTATCCTGAGTTAGCATTTTGGATTTCTTTGTGAAACTCCCTGAACATGCACATCTTTTATCTGCAGGAGGAGACAATTCTGGGACCTGGGGAGCAGTATATGAGAGTTTAAAGTCTGGTTTTTGTGGCAGCTCAACCCTTGGCATAACATTGACTTCTGTCGTCAGTGCACATCAAAAAGTAGAGGGTTTTCAGCTCTGTGGAGACAGCAAGGCTCAGAGTAACTTAGGGGATCAGTTGGGAAAAATGGAATATATTATGTAGCTCTTACTGCTGTACTTGGTGCTTTTCAGTTTGTATTAAGGAAGTGGAGACAGGGGTCTTTAAATCTTTTGGGATTTTTAAAATTTGGACCTAATTTTTAATCTGCTATATTTCAGATAAGAATCCAATTAAAAAAATGGATTAAAAGTTCTAGAGGGTTTCTCTAAATTTCATATACTGAGATTGTGGGGTTTTACCTCATTGAAGCAAGTTGCTGTGAAAAACTTGCTCTATTGGAATTTATACAAATTCTCAATTATAGTAGAATTCTGTAATAAAAAACAGCAATTGATTCATCAATGAGTTGGCATTATGATGTTCATCTCTAGAGCTGCTGAAGGTAATTACTCTTAATAATAAATGCTGTGTACAGCTACAAAAAAAAATTTTTTTCACAAATCTAATCATATCTGAATGTTGTAATTACACTCCTGTCACCTGATAACACTAAAATTCCCACTAGAGATGAAGTGATTTGCTTTCTAGGTGTGCTGTGTACTATTCAATATAATACTTGCCTTTTTGATAATCCACTTGCTAATAAATGGTTATATATGTAAAGATGAAACAGCTCGTGGCTGCAGTGATTGCCCATGGGTTAAAGCAGAGTGCTTTGGTAGCATATTTTGACAGCATAGTTTGAAATAGTTTAAAAAATGACAATCCATCAGAAGTTTTAGAGGACAGTGCTTCTTTGTGGCCTTTTTTCCTATCGATTGTTTCCCCATCATTAGGTCTAGGATAGTGTTTTTGAAGAAGCAAAACTGTGTTACAGTGAGACCATCTTTGTCAGCGAATAACGCCACGTTTAGTTTGTTTATCTGACTCCAATAAGCATAAAGTTAATTATAGTTTCCTTTCTGTGTTTAATTACTTCAGATCAATGCTGTGTCATTATTTCTCCTCTACTTGGTTGAGATGATCTCTTCGGGGCTGCAGATTATCTACAACACAGATGAGGTACAAATAGATTTCAGATTCTAAAGCATGTGCTTCAAGTTGTTTGTGTTCTTTCTTGGTTTTATTTAATTACCAACTGTAAAATAATTGTTCTGAAAAATACACTGCAGGTACTGTTTGTTTTTAGTGGAAATCAGAAAAGATGATCTGATGGATAGTGCAATAAATGAATAGCTGAAAAGGTGTTAAATATGCAAAAAGTAAATGTGACATGACACTGGAAACTTTTATAGTTCCCTGCTATTTCTGAAAGGTACAAGGTCAAGAATTAAAAGGTCTGTTAGGACAGTTAACTTCTACTTTTGTTGTTCTTAATTTTCACATTATTTCAAACTGTCAGTCAGTGTATCCTGTCCACTGGAATTTCAATATAATAAATAATGGAGTTAATTTTCTGGAAAGCTGAAGGACTTTGTTCAAATACATATGAACCTGTGGGTATTAAGAATTTTTGCTGTTTCTTCAATTGAAAAAAACCAAAACAATAACATTTTATGTCATGGAGAGAGACGTTTGTAGAGATTGTTAACTCTTCTGTAAATAAGATAATAATAGCCACTGTGGCCGTGACTTGAGGACAAGTCATGTGAGGACAACCTGCTGTCCTGCTCTAAAATGAGATTATGTTTTGCTACAGAATAGGAAGCACGGATGTATGTGGGGTTTTTTTTAAATGTTTTTCTTCCAATTCTCTTAAACTGAATTTGTTGAAATTCACTCTGTTCTGTTTAATAGTTGCTGCTGTATTGCCTTAAAAAGCTTAAATGCACTTATAGCACTACCATTAAAAGAAAAGGGGAGAATTTTCAGTAAGTCTATTTGCATTATATTTCTAAAACATACATCTTCATTAATCTAATTTTTTTTGAGTAATGAGAGAACTGAATGTTGGAACATGTCTCTTTTCTTGCTTAGTTAGATCATATGGTAGGTCTATAGTATTTTGTCTGAATTGTCTTTATGTTTGTGAGGAGGCAAATGTATGTAATTAAGTATTTATTTAGCTTGATATATAATTTATATTATCCTCCAGATGTTTGTATTTAATTACAGATTCTGCAGAAAAAAATGCCTGTGTACAGACTCCCCAGTCAGTGGATGTTCATTCCTTGTCAGGATGTAGTTTTCTTTGCAACTGTACCCCATAAATCTCTGGACTGTGGGGATTTATACAAGATTGTTTTGCCACAGACCCATATGTTCTGTTAGTCTCTGTGTAGCTTCCACAGTTACCTTTATTCTCAGGTCTTACAACTCCACATAATGACGGTATTTCTGAGTTTCCCTGGGTTCTAGACGATGTCCACATAGTGTCATTGTGGATGTGGCAATCTGTTGCCCAAACACCAAGCTGGAGATTTCTTCCCGATGAAGTCATTGCAGGATGTATTTAGGCCCTTTCCTTCCATGGAGAACCAGTGCTCGCCCAGTGGAAGGTGCTGGCAGATGGTTGATATTTGGCAAGCTGTCTGCAGAAATATGTTTGTAAACAGAACTCTTGGCTTTAGAGGCAATCCCTGCCTGCTTGATGTCAGGCATGGCAGCTGTCAGTGAGTTACCCTCCAGTTTCATCTGTTGGCAGTTGAAAAATGAATGTAATCGTGTCTTTGCATCCAAAACAAAGATAACAGTGTATGACTGTGGCAGTGAGTGAGAGCAGTTATCCACACGTTAAACAGTTACATGAATGTTTGCCGTCATCCATGCTGTGTCTGTGTTCTTTATTACACCTTAATCTCCACATGCTCGACTGCTGCATAAATAACCTTAACACACACAATCCATAATTTCTGTAAGTGCCATAGCATTGACTTGGTTATAGCATTTACATGCCTGTGATACGAATGAATTGCTTTCTGAAGGTTTTGGTTTGCAACAAGCTTTCTGCTGCCTTTTTCTGTAAATCTGCTGTTTGGAAACCCTTAGTTAGTCTCATAAAATGTCTGTAATTGGCTTTTTTTTGGTGTGTGTGTTCCAGTCATCATCACTAGGAGAAGTAATCAGTGCAGTTATATATTTCTATGTGGTGCTCTTTCCTTCTTCATTTAGCTGATACATCTCAATTTCAGTTATTGATAGAGATAGAAGAAGCCACACTCTTAATCACTGGGTATTCTGGCTTCACAGAAAGTTCACTTAAATGCAGCCAAATGCTAAATTACAGAGATGAATATCTAAGGAGTGGGCATATCTAAGGAGTGAGGCAGTGTTTTCTTGAAAATAATAGCTACGAAAAGATTTAGCGTACAGGTAATTGTACACATGCATCCCATAGTGAAATTTTAGCAGAGGCATATTATATATAAAGAGAGAAGTGTGTCTAGAATTATAATATTGCTGGTGGACTGGTATTAGCATAAAGAGTGGATCTGAAATACTAAATTTTTAAGATTTAAAGAAACGTGGAGAGAAAAAAGACCAAACAGAAGTATACAGGTAAATTAAAATGAAAGCAAATACCTTTCAGTAAAAGGTTTGGGGTTTGTTTCGTAGCTCATTAAAAAAATAAAAATCAAATGAATGTAGTAAAATTGATCTTTCTCCATCATTCCCCTCTGTGGTTATGTATTTAGCCATTGCAATATTCTGTTTATCAGAATCCCCTAGAATAATTTGTATGGATGAGCCAGCGTAAATCTTGTGTTTGTGGTTAAATCTTCACTAAGCTCTAATCTGTGGACTCTTTGAACTGAACTGTAAAACTTATGATCAATTTAATTTTTCTACAGTTGAGCTACTCCAAATGTCTTTTTCAACAGTGCAAATGAGGAATAATTATCTGTTTAAATAGGTCCCCAGCTATAGTTGAATACACCTTAAATACCTTAAAATACCCTTCAGTACCTTAGTATTCAGTTAAAACATGTTGATCCGTGGAGATTCTAATTATAATAAATTGGTTTAGGGTTTTATTCATGTTTATAAAGGAGTGTGTTTGAATCTGTATAAGTATGTATCATCTGGAGCTAATATAGTAAAATTTGGCATATTGACTTTCTTACAATTAATTAAGAAACAGCACCAAGATTTCTGTGTCCTAATTTTGCAGGATATAATTTCTTTTGGTTTCTGAAGTTTTTAGAATAAGTCTTTTTTGAAAGATCACCTTTTTGTAGCTCTTCAAATATGTGTCCTGAATATGAAATAATTTTTATCCTTGGCTTTGGAGAAAATTTTGCATAAATTCACATTGTCAGCTCATTTGGAGAGCTCTTAATACTTTGTGATTAAAAACTGGTCTTAAGGAGAAGACCTGAGCTTGGGAACATCCTGCTCTGGATTCAAACAGAAATCGATGGAATTATGATGGCTCTTTTTTCTCTTGGGGAAAAAATGAATTTTCCTTCAATCACTTTTGTTTTTTTCCTGTAGGTGTCCTTTATCCAAAACCTGGTGTTTTGTGTGGAGAGGGCCTATCGTGTACCAGATTTTGGTGTCTGGGAAAGAGGAAGTAAATACAATAATGGCAGCCCAGAGCTGCATTCAAGGTGGGTGAGCAAATGTGGCTCTGTCAGTCAGAGCCAGTAAATGAATCAAAAGAATTCATCGAGTGAGTTAAAAATAATAATGCATTAAAATACTGTTTGAACTAAATTAAGGTTCTCCAAAGACTGAGAGATATATTTTGGGAAAATGTGAAGTTAATTTCATCATCATATGCATGCTGAAATAACCACATAGATGCTTAGCTGCTTGAGTATTCAAGTTCCAGTAATTATGTGCAGCTGCATGCATATAAATCTGAAAATTGTGTTCAGAACTGTTCAGACCCTTTAGGCATGTGCAATAGGTTGGATTCACAAGAATGTTTTAAAACATTCACCTGCTTTAAAAAGGTGTTGAATCATGAGTCTAGATTTTCTCATCTCCACCATGGTGGGAAGAAGATACCGGACACTGGAGACCAGCCCAGTGCCGAGCTCTTTTTCCAGGTTCTTCAGATGCTGCAACAACTGGACATTCTGATCCCTGTCCCAACAAACAGTTAGCAATGTTCTTACCATTTTAATGTTATAGTGGTCCTGTTCACTTGAGTGGAATTGCTTATGTGCTGTCTGTCTTGAAGGATCAAATCTGTAATCTGACAGCTTGATTTTTCTAGTGTCACTGTTGTTTTCTTCACTTCTTGACTTCTGAGGCTTTATTATTCATAAAAATGGCTATAGCTTGGATATCTTAGGATTTTTATAGTATTGTTGTTCATTTTAATTACCAAGGGCTTGCAAAGAATACATGTGTTTTTTTCAGTTTTCAGTATTGCCAATGAATGTGTGTTCTCATTTGAGAATGGAAATTTTTTTCTTTAGTCCACGTACAGTCACATGTATTTTAACCTATAGGTCTAATTACATGTCATTACAGCAGAACACTTAATTTAGGTATTTTTTTCAGGGCTTTTATAGAACCTTTGTACCAATATGAGAACTGAAAAAAATCAAAACTGTTGGTATATGATCTGCTTTGTTGGTTTGCTGGGTTTTTTTTCCTCCTGTGTCTGTAAAATTGTCAAATGGCAGACCACATGAGCATTCACGTAGAGAATCATATACTTGCTTCCATATCACACCTCGTACAAATGTGCCAAAGGAACAGAAACTCCTGTGTCTCCTGTTGTTTGCAGCATTCTGGTTATTCAGTATGTGAATTTCCTCCAGGGAAAACTGAACATCTTTTAAGCAGATGGAAATGGGCTCGTTGTTCTGTCTTAATCTAGACTGACATTTATAGGTTGGTTTCTCTAAGGTGAAGTTCTGTGAGGTGGACTGAGCCAATCTAACAGATCATTGAATTAGGACAAAAGCAAGCACAGAGCTTGGTCCTAATTTAAGAAGTAGACTTTGGTCATCCCAAACAAGTATTGCCCCTATTTATCTTTCTTTGGGTGCATGCTGATACACTGCTTTGCTGTAGAAAGCTGGTAGGCAATTTCCCTTGTTCTCATAAATCAGAAAAAATGGAAGAGGAGCATGCATCAAAAGATGTATTTAAGTATTATTGAGGAAAGCCCTGGGTACGCTGAGATGTTCTGTGTACTTTGTTATGCTCCTGGTGTAATGGATCTACCAAAGAGAGCTCTAAAAACCATTTTTTAAAAAAATTGATGAAGCAATTACAACCATCAGGTCTACTCACAAATGGTGTCTGTGTGTCTTCAGTGATTATGGACCCCAAGCCAGTCTCTTAATTTCAGTGCTCAGTGCGGTGTCCTCCTGACCCTCCAAACCTAGAGTGTCAATCTGCATACAGTGTGTTTGCTTTCAGAATAAGAAATTAATTCTTGTCTTTTATTGAAAGAGGCTTTCTTTTTAAAGAAGACATTATATAATAGGGAGTCTATGAATAGTAGCTGTAAATTATGGCCTGTGTTAAAAGATGCAGATATTTTAAGCCTTCACAGTCTTGGTGTTCCAACTCAGTACAGCTCAAAACACTTGTAATAAATGATAAATAGCAGAACACTCAGTGGAGCAGCTCTGTACTGATGTGTGCAAATTGACGGCTTTTATTGGTTCAAAGGCAGGATTTGTAACAGCTTTTATTGCAGTGTGATCCCCTTCCCGAACGACTGAACTTCTGAAAAATTAATTTGTCCTGTAACCATTTGATCAGGCTGTTCTCCAGGCACCTGCTGATACCTCTGCAAAACGTCTTTGACATCTCCATATGTACTGTGAGAAAAATGAAATTGCCAAAGTGCAGCATCTTCATATTCTGAATCTGGGACTGCAGAGCCTCGACCTTGCTCTTCTCTGTAGAGCAGCTGTTGTATTGCTCCAGTGCTGTTCTTCCTTGCTCTATTTTGATTTATATAGTTACAAAATTATTATTACCGATGTAGGATTTTTTTTCTTGCTTACTTATTTTTAGCATCCTCTGTGGTGTTTGATGTTCCAGTTCAAATGCACAGCACTTGGATGGAGGCAAGCAGCTGAATGGGAGGAGGATTAGAGGTGTATATGCTTTAAGGTGGATTTTGATTAGCAGTTGCTAAGAATATTAGAATTTTAGTGTTTGCCCTCAGGGTCTTGGTTATCATATCTGGCTTCAAGTGAGGTTTCGTATTGGCTTGGATGGGTTCCATATGTCCCTTACAGCTGATGACATAATGATCCTATGACATTTTCAGAGGAATATTTCTGGAGGGTTTGAGGGTTTTCTTTGGGGCCATCTCCAAGTCAGCACCTTTTCCTCTAGGCATCGAGTCCCACATGTTAATACAGTATGTTTATGGTGGGTTGCTGAGTGGAGGAAGGAACATTTATTAAAATACATTTTGCCATTAATTCATACCGTTAAAACAGCCTATTTCTTCTGTTACTGAATTATAGAGTATGAAGAATGTATTTACAAAGACACAAACATAATGTTTATTATAAATGTTCTCTTGTAATTTACCCAATATGAGGGCATTAATCAGTAGGAATGAAACGAGTGTCTGAAGCGTGATCATAATCCTGAAGTGTGCTGTGTTGTTTGATTGTTCACTCTTTTGAGTGAACTTGGTATGAAGACTCTTCTCAGACTTTTCTTTTGAAGTAATTTCCTCCTCTCATTTACCCATGAAACTTCTGGTAATCTAAGTAGTAAGTGTGTGTTTGGTGAAGGGAATGCTTAATAATGTTGAGACGTTTATATGGTGACTTGCAAGTAATATTTGTGTGAGTAGAGAAGCCTCCAGGGGCTTTGAATAACTAGAGGTAGAAAAATGCTCATCAATTATGGTAATTATTATTGTTATTGTAGAATAATGACTCTGTAAAATGCAGATGATTCCAAGGAGGGAATACATATGTCTTGAATTTTGCCTATTTTGTGGGCAGATTGAGTAGTTTTACATTATCTGAATCATCATCATCATCATCGTGGCTGGGCTTCGCGAACGAAGATTTGGGAAGGGCACTACCCACGCTTGCTACAAGCGCGCTGATGGCTAAAAAGGC